>JAOWBW010000882.1:432946-495563 GCA_026119855.1 Campanula takesimana
GGCCTCGTTTGGCACGCGGGAATGAATATGTGGGAATGGCATGTCATATCTAGGTATTTGAAACCAAGAATGGTGGAATAAAAAATACCCATACCTATGTTTGGCGTGGCCTTTGCTTGTAAAGAGTGGGTATAAGATTACTGATTCACATGTATACCCAGTCAATTTTTTTTTAATATTATCTTACCATCATGATGGATTAGTTACATAATTTTCTTCTCATCAGTAATTTAGATTTCTTAAAACTCAGTAAAAAACTGACCTTCTAAAATCTGCAATATTTTGCGGAAAAAAAAAACTGCTATTTTAACTATTTGTCCATGACCCATGTTGATCAATTCTAATCAGAAAATAGGATACAAAACTACAAAGAAAAATAGACATATATAATCAGTGAATTGAAGCACAATACAACAAATTAGTAAGTGATTAGTAAAGAGCGAAATATTTATGGGGATCAAAGTTAACATCCAAGTTCATAAACCAACTTTTCTTTTTGTCTCTTTTTGAGAAATCCATGGAGTTAGAGTGAGTGGCTTCTTTCTAGATCATCAGTATGATATTCGGAAACAAAGAATATTGATATTGTGGAGTTTGACTTGGAATCAGGAGAGCAAGACAAATGATCGAGAGAGTACTGATGTCGACGATTGTGAAGATTGAAATTTAATGCCGCAAAAATATTTTTTGCGTCGTAATTTCTCAGTTTTACAATCCTTAGGAATGGATATCAGAAACCCACACATATAGTGGGATTCAGCTGCCGTTAATTGATGGGTATTTGATACATGTAGGAATCTAATACCCATACCTTTATCTGATGTTATAATTAAACCAAACATGATTAAGTGTTATACAGGAATCTAATACCCATTCCTGGACCTAGATTCCAGTACGCCAAACGAGCCCGCTAGGTAATTTAATTAGAGGGAGATTTTCTCCATCAATCACGATCTCTTCCTCCTCTCGCACTCCACCTCATTAATTCTCCCAACGACCTCTTTCGAAACCCTTGGCACCGCCACCACCCATCCCCACAAACACCGCAACCGCCGACTACCTTAACACGTCCATCAACGACATATGCTGAATTATACGGTCAATAATTAAAACTGGCACACATCCTAAAGACATCGCCTCAACCATCCATGTCGGTGAAGGGCGAGGAAAGGGTAGATGTAATTTTTTATAGAACTGGACATTTTCTGGCAAAGACCATAATACCCTTACAAAGTAAAGGAAAAAGCCCACCTACAACCACCCTTCAATGTACCCTAAGAAAACGAAAAAATATACCCTTTAAAAAGTCGCGGAAATGGCATGCAACTCTTAATCTGTCAAAAATCTAACAATTCGTTAGTTTTTATTTTATTTTATTTTATTTTACCAATTAAGAACAAAATGTCAAACACAAGATTTGAGTTGCAAATTTTACGATCTTGGGAACCAAATTACAAATGTGGTACAAACACATGTAATCAAATTGTAATTTGCCCAATCATTTGAAAATTAAAATCAAAATATTACTACTTCCTCCATTCGAAATCTATCATTATTATTTCCCCTCTCCTACATTAACTTATATAAAAAAAATAAAAAAATATAACAATTTTCTTTTATTATTATTTTTTTGGAAAAAAAAAATGTAACAAGTTTTAGCTTAAGAGTAAAAGTGAAAATTGATTCTTTAACCTCTATTATTTCTAAGTTAAAATCTAGTATCAAAATGAAATGTTTTTTTTTTTTTTTTTAACAATAACTTCAATTGCATTAACAATTGAAAAAAAAAAAATCTGGAGCAATTTTAGATAGGAAAATAAGATTGGAAAAATGACTACTTAAGGTAACGTACTTATACCTTCCATATCAAATAAAGAAACCTAATACTTAGTGTCTAAAAAGTACCACGTACTTTCATAAGTTTTATCAAATAATGCAACTTTTAAAATAAAAAATGGATGGCGTTAAAAAAAGTTAACATCTTGATAACAGAGTTAACACACGTTAAGAAACTAACACCCGTTAACCCCCATCTTCCTCAACCTCGCCTCCAGCACCACCCTCGTCCAGCTCTTCCCCCTCCGTCCTCCATCACCAACCCATTTCCCATCCAATATCCTCCACTCTTCTTCTCCAGCCCAAGCATCGCCTCAACCTCCATCCCTCAACTCCGCCTTAATTTGACCGCTAACCTGACCCCTCACCGCCTCTCACCCTCACTGCCCAGAAATAAAGATCCTGCCAATACTCTCATGTCAATCTGAAAAGATTGAGAGAAGAAAGGGCGGATGAGAAACGATGGGAGACGAAAGAGCTGAACGAAGGCAGAGGGAGAGGGGGAGATAAGACAGAGAAACCATGGGATCGAATTTGAAGAAGAGGAGCAGGGACAGTGGAGAGAAGCAAGAGCAGAGGAACATAACTGAGAAACGAGGGCGTAGGTGGAGGGGTGCGGTGTGGGCGAGCGACGCTGGTGGGTGGGGGGCGGAGCTGGTGAGTGGGTGGGGCGGCGGCTTAGGTTTGAGGTTGGAGGATGGAACGGTGGGCAGGGGTGGGGGAGGAGGGTTTTGCTTTTTACGCCTGGCATAGATAGATCTAGGTTAGTTTTCATATCAACATTCATTAGAATTTTAAAGCCTCAGTTGTAACATCATCATTTCGTTAAAAAAATTAACATCATTAACTAAAAAAGAAATTGGTTGCATTATTTAAAAACTACTTAAAAAGTATGTTGCATTATTTAGAAACTAAGGAGTACGTTGCATTATTTGAAGCAAACTACTAAAGTACGTTACCTTAAGTTGTCGTTTATATAGATTAAATTTCTTCGTTTTTAGAATTCCATAGCAGAGCAGACCTTGTAAAAGCGGGGGAAACATTATACAGTATTTAATAGGCCCACGACCGAACCAAATCACCAAACCCACAATAATCACAACGCGTCTTTCATATTAAAAACCTTGGCACCAGATCCAATTGACAGCTCTCTAAACTTGAAGAGTATATCTCCCCCACCCCGTCCAAAAAAAATAAATTTGAGCGATGGACCCGCCACACTCTAATTAAATACACCTATAAAATCATTACACCTAGAATTTTATGAGTAAAATTTTATAATTTTTTGTGCAGCTAGTATTATTCAAATTTTATATATACCAGTCAAAATTCTTTCTCCGAATTCCACTCCCAACCCACAAATCAAAACACAATTACACAACAATGGCTTCCATTTTGTTGAGGATTTTCCTTCTTCACAACCTCCTCAACTCACTCCTCTCTTTCGTCCCCAAAAAACTCCGTTCCCATCTCCCCCATTCCTGGTACCCAACCCAACAACATCAAATCGACGAACCTCCTCCTTCCTATTCTCCCCGTAGAATGGACTCCGACGAGCTCCGGCGGGTGTTCCAGATGTTCGATCAAAACGGCGACGGCCGAATCACCAAAAAGGAGCTCAACGACTCACTGGAGAAGATGGGTATTTTCATCCCCGACGGTGAATTATCCACCATGATAGACAAGATCGACGTCAACGGCGACGGCTGCGTCGACATTGATGAGTTCGGCGCGCTTTACCAGACGATCATGGACGAGAGAGACGAGGATGAGGATATGAAGGAGGCTTTCAATGTGTTTGATCAAAACGGCGACGGGTTTATTAGCGTTGATGAGTTGAGATCTGTTTTGGGGTCTTTGGGACTTAAGCAAGGACGCACCGCAGAGGATTGTAAGCGGATGATTATGAAAGTGGATGTTGATGGAGATGGGATGGTCAACTTTAAAGAGTTTAAGCAAATGATGAGACGGGGTGGTTTTGCTGCGTTGACTTAATTCTTTACTTTTTTTTTTTTAATTATTTTTTTTTTTCATTTTTAAACACATTTTTTTAATGGTATAGGCATCACTCACCACTCAGTACTCACCACCATTTTTTTATGATTTGTTCTTTTTTGGAGAAAGAAAAAGAATAAGTTTTTTGTCTTTTGGGAAAAGTTTTATCATGGTTGTAGTATAATTTAGTGGCAATGCTAGGGGCGTAAAAAAAGAAGTTGACAAAATGATGGATACAAAATGAAGTGGCGAGAGAGATTGACCAAACATGGTCAACTATTCACATGCTAGGGCATTTTTGACATCTGCATTCGATTCGGAATTCTCAAGTTTTGGGCTTAAATGTATAATCACAAGAGTTTAAAGATAATTAGTTTCTCCCTAAATTATAAAAGTAATGTTTTTCAAACTGTTATTTAAATGTTCGCCAAATGCTTGCAAGTAGAAATAAATTAGAATTTTTGTAATTTAAGAAAGAACTAATTTCTCCCAAAACCTACTCATGTATTATTCACTTACGTCAAAGTGAATGATTATGGGATTCTTATCGTGATTTTTATTACTCCCTCCGCCCAAAAATGATCTTCACATTTGACTATTCAAACTTTGTAAGGATATGAACACTTGATTCACTAATCATGTTTTGTTTGAGCACTTCTAAGCCTAGGTTGTAGAAATATGAAGAATTTTTTGGGACCATGTAAAATGCCAAATGAAAAGATCATTTTGGGACGGAGGGAGTATTTGGGACCAATCTCTTCTTTCAGATGTTTTTCTATGCTATGCAGTCAAATATAAACATCGTAAATTTAAATATGAAATAATCTTAGTGCAGTGCATAGTTACCAATCAATGTACATGTAATGCACACACATGCAAAGCATATAGTTTACAACTGTTACTATTTTACCCCTGCAAAATTGATCACGTGTATGGTCACATGATGACTTAACTGAGAAAAATGGATGTCGTTAGTGGTAGGTATGACGGATACAGTAAAAATTAGAGTTTGGGTATGACGGGTGCAAAAAATGAGAGTCCAGGTACCAAATCCAAAATAACCCCAATAGTTCAGGTACTATATTTGCAGTTTTTCCAATAAAAAATATCTAAATTCTATTTATCACCTCTAACTAAATAAATGTGCATACACTAGGAACATAGATGAATGAAGATGACCATATACCATTTAATTAGAGTCCACATCTTCTATTGTACAACTTTGTATACCAAATTTTGTTGTACCACTGGTTATCTAACGGTTCATAGTTAATAGGGCTGACGTCATCCCAACGTATAAAACCAATGGATCATGATAATTACAGAAGATCTCAATTCCATTAAATTATATCTTGAAACTCTTGTAACCATCCTCCGGGCTGATCATCCCCTCTTCCCAATCACCCATGCATCGACCGCCAAAAACTACCTGTTGAATCCCCACATACCTGCCACCCCACACCAAAAATACAATAGTATTGTCGACTGGTCTCGAAATAATTAATTAAATAAAGAATATCATCATTTTATTTTATTTTATGTCATTTCATTTTAGCCTGAAAGGAAATGGTGAAGAGAGAGATGAGATTGCTTACTCTGAACTCAACACAGTCAGGCAGTTGAGGAGAACATCAATCGCAAATAAATCGCATGTACCAAGGTCAACCCTGTTCCACACATTTTCTAATTAGCGAGTTTTTCATTTTCAAACAAAATGCTCAATAAAAATAAAAAAAGTCTGGTTAATTTCACTGCCTAAACTTATTGCTCATAGTTAACGACAAAAAAATGAAAACATCAATCCATGACTGAGAGAGAGAGAGAGTGTCATTAACAAGTCAAACATTGTACAGATGATTTTTTATTTTCTTGAAACTGTGTTACATTGATTTGCATATTTTAGAAATGGGACTACTTTTTTTGGTTTAGAAAAAAGGAAAACGAAACGGTGGGGGGGTTTTGGGACACAGGAATTATCAAACATAAAAGAATATGAGAATGCAAATATCCCATCCTCAATCAAAAATCTCTTACCAAATCCGACCCCAGCTGTCCTGAAACTCAACGTCGCTAATATCATGGAATGACGACGGAAGTACATTAGACCCCTTATCTGAATCGTAGAGCGGATCATAATCCATTGATGAATTAGCCAACTGCAATCATTAGAAAACAAAAGATCAATTTATATCATTGCCACACACCCATATACTAGTAAAGAGTGAACACCACATTTAAGTCAAGACGATCGAACAACAATGAAGTTTGTCATATTTATTTACCATACACGAGCAAAGATCGAGGATTAGACGTAATATAATGGCCATATTTTGTAGCAGGACCCAATTAACATGAAGAAAGGATGAGTTGAATCTTTAATATTCTCTTTCCTTGGGTTGGAAAGAGTAAGAAAGATCATCCTCAAACACAAATGATGGATGTTCAAAGAATGTGCTATTGCTGATCTTGAACAAGAGACCAACCGTACAGATGGTTGAACCATAATCGGTAACCTTTGACTTGAAATCAGTAAGAACAATGTCAATCAATAAAATTGATGTAATGAGAAGAATGGCTGTACCTGCAAATTTGATGAATTATATGCACCCAAGCGCCCCATGACATACCATGATTGAATAACCTGGCACACGTTATCCGAACAGCATTAACTTCACTAAACGTCCTGTATTAACAAAAGGTCAAGCTAATATTTTCTCCGTCCGAAAGATAATAACACTTGACTTTTGACCAAAGTTCTATACAAATTTGATAGTACTCATGAAATTTCAAAAATTCTTACTGATAGTATTCTTTGTAATGTAATGTACCGAGATTTTTTTTTTTAATTTTCATGAGGATTATCATATTTGTATAGAACTTTGGTCAAAGTCCAATTGAGTTGACCACTAAAGTCAAATGGGACTTTATCTTTCCACGACGGAGGGAATATGTATTTTCTACAAATAAAAATAATATGAGGAAGAGGGTGACCAGAAGCAATTTATCAGTAAAAGATACAAAAAGAACTGAGTGTAACAACAAGAATGAGACCCAAAAAAGGCAAAAATAAATAAATAAACATACATTCCCAATCAGGTCAACGTCCCGATCAGATGGTGATCCATAAAACTGAAACCATATGTGGGAATCAACAGGATTGAAGCTGCCAGTGACAACAAATGTTATGAGAGACACATTTTCAGGCATGACAAAGGAACTATAAACACAAAATGAGTCAAACTATAGTTATTGTTTATGCTTGTCATGTATACCATGAAGTTGTTAATTCATGTGAATTGATTCGTCTATACATCTCTGCTATGATAAAGAGGAGGGGTCAAAATGATTGAAGCGCCGTCACACTATTTAAACTGCCTAAAATCCATGAATTATCTTCAAAGTAGCCACATTTGTTTTGCCAATCCTTTTTGCAGTGACAGACATCATTCACTATTGGATATATAAAGGGAAACCACACAATAAATGTAAATATTAGTAATATAAATTCTATAAAATTGCTTTTTGATTAATGGTTTATTCACTATTGGAGTATTTTGCAATTCATAGATTGATTTTATATTCCATAGTAATGGGAAGAAGTAAGGTAGACATATTATATAATTCATTGGAGAAAAAGTAAGCTAAAATATAAGTGGTGCATGGGTGTTGAACCCTTGACCGTAAGGAAAAATGCACGAAGCCTGCACTGTTAGAGTAAATGACTTTGAATAAGTCAAATTTGAGAAGAAGAAGGAAAGTAATTAAATCCTTTTTGGGATTTAATTAAGGACTCCTTCTGTCTTCTGGCTTAGGTCTCTAGCCTATAAATACTAGCCATAAACTAGTATTTTTCTGTGCTTGATTCAATTGACATGGAGAGAGAGATCAGTAATTCTAGTTCTAGGGATTTGCATAGCTAGGAACTTTGTGATCAAAGTTTATGCAAACATAGATTAGTGTGATTATCCTCATGTAATTGTTTCTCCGCCATAATAATATCTGTTTCCCTTTGCCCGTGGAGGTAGCCAATAGAGATTGGTGAACCACGTATATTCTGTGTTGATTTGCGTTCATTGTTATTTATCATTTGGGTCTGATTTACTAACAAGTGGTATCAAAGCTTGGTTGAAAAGGAGAATTAGCATCGACGGAAGAGATCCAAGATCGAAGAAAAACAAGGTAGCAGTTTCTGGTCCGTTTTTATCCAGCGCAGCGGTGAATAAAAAGGCGTAGCGCATTCGTTCACCGTTGGATCGTGCTGATTTTCGGTGAGTAGCTTCGGGACTCATAGATCTTCGATATGAACGGTGGAGATCGGATTTTGATGTCCGTAGCATCCGAAATTGTATCCGGACAGAAGCTGCTGGTGTTTTGTCTTCGATTGTATGCGTTTGGAGTTTCTTGTTGCGATTTCTCTTATTGGCACCAGAGCCGGGTTAGGTGAGAGAGATCAGGGCATTCCGCTGCGGTAGAAGAGATGGATTCCGGGATGGACAAGAAAATCAACAAGTCTGACGGGAAGAACATGTTTATTATCTGATGGAAGATTATGCATTGGGCGTGCAGATCGCGGGCAGAAAAAGTGCAGATCGCGTGCAGAAAACGTGCAGTTCGCGTGCAGTCTTGGTGCGGGTCGCGTGCAGTTTTGGTGCAGACCGCGTGCAGTTTTTTTCGTGCAGACCACCGGCAGTCTGCGTGCAGTTTCCGTGCAGAAATCTGGGTGTCTAGGTTGGACACATCTGAGAGCAGTCAGTGATTGCTCATCTGTGCTAGAAATAGCAAATCTGGTAGATCTGAATCTGAAAGTTCGTCTGGTGTTCGTTGGTGATCCAAGAACGCATCTGGAATTCGGTGTCTGATGTCTACATCTGAAGACGGAGATTTGAAGTTAGGGTTCTGTGATCAGAAGTTAGCTGTCTGGTATAATCTGAAGATCTAACATCCGTTGTAGTCTATTCTAGTGATCTAGAAGTAGATACAAAATCTGTGTTGCCTGAGGCAATAATCTAGTTAGATTTCAGAGTTGTACATCTGACTCTACATCTGAAGAATTCTGAGTCAGCTGCAGCGATGGCGAGCAGTGACAATCTGAATGAGGATGGTGATTATGCCCTGGTGACCGAAGAAGAAGCGTGCAAGGAAGTTGCATGGGTTCGAGATTCGGGAGTTTTTTATCGCATGTGTTCGCGCAAGGAGCAGTTTACAACGTACGAGCCATACTTGTCAAAGGCGTCGCCCGCCTCGCCTTTTTGGGCGCCTCGGAGGTTTCTCGCCTCAGAAATTCAAGGCAGGCGGACGGTAGGCTTTCTTCACCGGGCGTCGCCTTTTTGACTAAGGCGCGAGGCGAGGCAGGCGTCGCCTTGTTGTCAAGGCGTACAAGGGTTAATTTTAGTTAACCTACGTCGTTTTGAGTGAAGACGGTAGGTTTTCCAAATGCCCTAGCTTCGAAATCGACAACAATCAAAGGCGAAGAGAAGAGAATTGAAGGGTTAAGGTCGCGACCTGAAGACGACGCACCCTTCCACCTCTCCGACTAGCGACGGCGACCGGCTGACGGCGAAGGCGACGGCGACAGAGAAGGCGACTGCGACGGAGAAGGTGACGTGCGACGCGAGAATCAGGTGATTTTTGTCTCGAATTTTCAAATTGTTTTCACGATTTCTTGATTTTTTTTTTGTTCTGTTTCCAATTATATGTTTATCCCCTGTTTTGCTTTTATGGTTTTAATTTTTTAAACTTGTTTTTTTGGCTTGTTTCAGAGTACTCAAAATGTCTGGCTCTGGCAGTGGCAGTGCCACTAGCACATCATCTAGTAAACGGAAGGATCCGTGTTGGAAGTATGTAACTCTCAAGGATCCATCAAACACAAACAATACAACATGCATATTTTGTAACAAGGAGACTAGAGGAGGGGATAGCAAGGGCGAAACAACATATTGTTGGTGGATTCCCCAATGTAAAGGGCTGCGAAGTAGTGCCTGATCATGCCAAGGAAGAAATTTCTAATTTTATGGGAGCAAAGAAGCAAACACTGGAAAAGAAAGTGCTTGAGAAAAGTTTCCATCAGCAACAGATCAGAGAAGAAACCCTTAGAAGTTATGGGCATGATTTTGATGAGGAGGAAGAAGAAGCGGTTGAGGTTCACTTGACGAAAAAGGCAGCGATGACAGTTAGAGGGCCTATGGATAGTTTTGTTAGTCACGGTGGCCCTTCTGCAACGAATATGAGAAAACAAAAGAGGGAGAATGAGGAAGCACACAAAGTGCTTGAAAAGCAAGCATGGAAGTCTATAGTCAGGTGGATGTATGATGCCGGTATTCCATTTAATGCAATCAAATATGACAGCTTTCAAGAAGCACTGAGTGATGTTGCTAAGTGTGGGCACATAAAAGCCCCAAGTTACCATCAAGTGAGAGTTACCTTGTTGAATGAGGAAGTAAAAGCAGTGAATAATGTTATGGAGGATCATCGACAAGAATGGAAAACTAATGGTTGTTCCATTATGTCGGATGGATGGAAGGATAGAAGAGAGCGTACTTTGATTAACTTTCTTGTTAACGGTCCAAAGGGAAGTATGTTTTTGAAATCCATTGATGCTTCAGAATATAGCAAGACTGGAGAAAGATTATGGGAACTTTTGAGAGATGTTGTGGAGGAAGTCGGGGAAGAGAATGATGTACAAGTGATCACTGATAATGCTTCCAACATGAAGGCTGCTGGTAAGCAAAAAATTGTTAATTTTAATAGTTTGATTAGTAGTTGTAAACTTGTATAGTATTGATTATGTTTATTTAATTGTTAAATTGTTCTAATAATTTTTTCTTCTCTTTTTCTCAGGTGAGATGTTAATGTCAAGATATAAACATTTATTTTGGACACCATGCGCTGCCCATTGCTTAGACTTGATGCTCGAGGATATTTTTAACCTTCCTAGGATGAAGAAATGTTTTGAGAGGGCTATGAAGCTTAATAGCTACATTTATAGTCGCCCGGGGTAGTGACTTTGATGAGGAAGTTCACAAAACTGGATTTAGTGAAGCCGGCAAAGACCCGATTTGCCACGGCCTTTCGTACTCTCTCAAGGATACAAGAGGTAAAGAAGGGGTTAAGGGCGATGTTTCTCTCAGATGCTTGGAAGAATAGTCAATGGGCAAAGGAAGCAAAAGGGAAAGTAGCAACTAAAACTATCATGGATGTTAGATTTTGGAAAACATCTAGGGAAGCTCTTAAGGTTGCGGGTCCTCTTTTCAAGGTAAGGAATCGACTAATTATAATTTTATTCAAATCGTTTTATTTGTTCTAATAAAGATTTTCTTTTTTATGTTCAAGGTTCTTCGGCTAGTAGATGGTGAGACGAAGGCTCCTATGCCATATATATATGAAGCTATGGATAGAGCGAAGGAGAAAATTATAAAGAACTTTGAAAACAAAGAAGATGAGTACTTGGAGTTTTTTCAGATTATTGATCGTAGGTGGGAAAATCAACTCCATCATCCTTTGCACGCAGCTGCTTACTACTTGAATCCGGAGTTTCATTACACAAACGAAAATATTCATAAGGATGAAGAGATTTGGGATGGGTTTGTTACTTGTCTTCAAAGGTTGGTACCTGATGTTGCTACTCAAGATTTGATTATTCAGCAATTAAAGGCTTATTCGGCAGCAGAAGGTGGTTTCGGGACAGCTCTTGCTACAAGGCACCGCCATACTGTGTCTCCAGGTAGTATTTAGTTTATAATATGTTTGATTTCATTTGTATATTCACAACTTGACTTGAATGCTAATAAAATTTGAACTTGATTTTGTAGCCGAGTGGTGGAGGCTTTATGGTAGAGGAGTTCCAGAATTGCAGAAATTTGCCATGAAGATCACAAGTTTGACTTGTAGTGCGTCGGGATGCGAGAGAAATTGGAGTTTCTTCGAGCATGTAAGTGCTAAAAAAAACAATTTGAATTGTATTGCATCATATATAGCCTTATACTTATTTAGTTTTTATTTTATTATTATTTTTATTTTGAAGGTTCACAGCAAGAAGAGAAGCAAGCTGGAACAAAGCAGGTTAAATGACTTGGTATTTGTGAAGTATAATAGGGCGTTGAGACGGCGGTATCAAAGTCGAGCTTCAATTGATCCAATTTGTTTGGATCAAATTGATGAAGATAATGAGTGGTATACTAATGATGATGATGAGCCAGTCACAGTGACTACTGAAGATGGTGACGAAGAAATGCCGTTAACGTGGGCAGTGCTTAGTGATATGTGTGGTGCTCAGGATCGTGCCTATCTTACTAGAGAAAAGACAGCCAGGTCAACTACTTCAGCTCGTGGATCTGATGGGGGTGCAAGTGGCTCACGGCAAAAGACATTTACATATGCTAGAGGGGGAGGAGGCACATCATTACGTCCTAGGCCTAGCAGACCACCCCCAACTCTGCAACTTGTTGATGAAGAAGAAGAGGAAGAAGTTGAGCTCCTTGATGGGAAAGTACGGGAGGAGGATGAGTTTACAGATAGCGAGGATGAAGATGTTCAGATTATGGAGGATGAGGATGAGGATGAGGAAAATGATGATAGTGTTTGATTTTCTTTATTTTATCGTGTTAAAGACTTTATGTTTATTGCACTTTCTAAAACTTGTAGTATGGATGGTACTTGTTTTGTTGATTTGAACCATTGAACGTCGCATTCATGCGCCTTTTGTTTAGAAACTTCATGTTTATTTCACTTTCTCAAGTTCATAACATGTTTTAAGCTTTGTGTATATGTTACATGCATATAGATATTTTTTTCTATTTTTTTACTAATTTTTTTTTCTGTTTTTTCAGGTTTTGGTCGCCTTTTTGCCGCCCGCCTCTCGCCTCGACTTTCGCCTTGTTCAGGTACGTCTCGCCCGCCTCTCGCCTTTCGCCTTTGACAAGTATGGTACGAGCAGAAGGATGGAGACCGTATTTATATGGCTAATGGATCTATCTGCAAAGTAGTTGGCATGGGCTCCATAAGGGTGAGAACTTCGGGTGATAAAACTCTCACATTGAACAAGGTAAGACACGTTCCACAAGTAGCAAAGAACCTGGTATCACTTAGTCGGTTGGACAAGAAGGGATAGAGTTTCAAAGGTGAAGGTGGAGTTCTGGATGTCTACAAAGGTTCGGATGTGATTCTGAAGGGCGGAAGAAAAGATTCCTTGTTTATCCTCCAAGGTTCTGAGATTGGTGAGGGTGTTGGCGAGCAGTGGAGCATCGTTTTACTCTAGGCCTGAGTAAACTGGGCAAGCCACGGCTAGAAGATCAACACATACCGGTTTTATCAGTCATGGTTGGCAAGATCCAATGTCGACTGGATGGGCCACGTCTGAATGACTGTTAGTCGCCCGTTTGGGTGATTCTGGGTGTCCGTAGGATACATTGTATGCAGAAAATTTGATTGTCCAGAGGACAAAGTTGTTTGCCTGGTGAGGCAAATTCTGAGTGTCTTGAAAATACATGGCGCGCGCGAAAAATCTGGTTGTCCGGAGGACAAATCTAGTGTCTTTGACGAAAGACATACTGAGGCAAAGGTTGAAAAATCTGGTACGAGGGATGTGGCTCAAGGTGGAGGCTATGTCGGAAGATCGTGCATCTGAATTATTAGGGGAGATTCAAAATCAAGGTGGAGATTGTTAGAGTAAATGACTTTGAATAAGTGAAATTTGAGAAGAAAAATGAAAGTAATTAAATCCTTTTTGGGATTTAATTAAGGACTCCTTCTGTCTTCTGGTTTAGGTCTCTAGCCTATAAATGCTAGCCATAAACTAGTATTTTTCTGTGCTTGATTCAATTGACATGGAGAGAGAGATCAGTAATTCTAGTTCTAGGGATTTGCATAGCTAGAAACTTTGTGATCAAAGTTCATGCAAACATAGATTAGTGTGATTATCCTCATGTAATTGTTTCTCCGCCATAATAATATCTGTTTCCCTTTGCCAGTGGAGGTAGCCAATAGAGATTGGTGAACCACGTATATTCTGTGTTGATTGGCGTTCATTGTTATTTATCTTTTGGGTCTGATTTACTAACATGCACAATCAAATGCCAACAGTCATCTAATCGAAACAGTTCATGATGTCCACATCTACTGAAACTTCAACTCAATTGTTCAATTCGTATCTGGGTTTCTCTTTTGTCAAAGGAAGACAGATGTAATAGATTGGTTAGATTTCATGTGTATTCACTGTTAGCTTGTACGCTCCTGGCTTGGGGTTGGCTGAACCCTCACAAGGGTATGTATTCTTCCCTTTTCGTTTTTGCATTTCTTATATTTTCTTAAACTGATAGATTGATTTATTTCTATTTCTATATTTTGCTCGGGATGCGGCTATGTTTTGAGTCAAACCTCATGTTATTGGGCTTCAGGTTGTATACATGACTCTCTTTATGTCTCATCCTACCACATTTTTTGGTCAAGAGTTTGACACAATAGCAACTTTATAAATACATGAGACAGACACCTCATGTCGCAACTCAAACAACTATGGAGGAGTTAAAAAAGAGGAGCAAACAAGTTAATTACTCTCTAAAGCTGACTTTAAAAGCCAGGACAGAACCCGTTTTAGACTTGTTAAAATCTCGTCCCTTCTCTCGAACCCTCTGTTGAACCTGTAAAAATATGTTAACAAGCACATTATAGATCGCGGAAAAAAAAAATGGCCAAAAAAATAAAACTGGGACAAATGCCACCAGCTCTAAACACAACAAATCTTGGGGAATAAAATCATAAGGTCAAAATCCGTTCTTTGAAAGTGGCTGATCAACTCAATATCCTATAATATATAATAACAGTAACTTTGCAAGTGCGACCACAACCACATGAAAATGGTGTCAGTAAGGTGCTCATGTTTGCAATACTACCTAAATGTGAGCCAAAAAACAAGATTTTTGCAGCACGGCATATTTAAACACAAATATCCTATTATTATCAACATCTTTTTGCTTGAGAACATAACAGACCTTTAAAATGTCTATGAACAGAGGCTCCATCCTAGGTTCAAAATTGTATACGAACCGAAGCAAAAAACCTTCATTGCTCAGTAAGTTTGGGCAGGAAGATAACTACCATAAAAATGGGCTCCAATGGAAACGTTGAATTTGACAAACACTACCATTCATTGCTCAATAACAGTCACTTTTGGTGGAAGTATGAAGGCTTGCATTAATCTAGTAAATCACGATATCAAATACTCCCTCCATCTAATTTAAAATTGCAAATTTACTATCAATAACAATTTTTTGTTAATGCGAATGAACTAAGAGCAATCATTTTAGGTTAGTTTAGTTATCCTAATGAAAATATAAAACTTGTTAATGATACACCATTATATATACTATCAATAACAATTTTTAGATATTTATTATGATAACTAAAATTAACATAAAATTATTGCTGAAAGTTCATTCACATTAACGATAAAAAAGTAGGAACATCATTTCGGGACGGAGGGGGTACACTTCTTAATTCCCATGCATGACGGAATTGTTCTCTTTTTTTTTTTTTTTAATTTGTAACGGAACGAAGGGAGTATGAATTAATATGACCTAGATTCAGAAAAACAAAAGACAAAGTAAATAAAAAGAGAAAGTGACACAATGTTATCTCTCTCTCTCTCTCTCATTTATTTTTTAATTTTTGTTATTGTTTTTTATGGAAAAGAAGATTTGATGGATAAGAAGAATATGCAAACAAGGATAAGAAATCCATTCTTCAGAAAATCAATGAGCAACTCTTAGACTAACTAACTTAACTGATCCATTCTTCAGTAAATCATGTTATGAAGTTGTCATCTCGTGCACATAAGTTCAAACAAAAACTAAACAGAAAATTTACACGCCTTAACAGGATTGATCTGATTAGAAAGATCCATTCTTCAGTAAAATCATATCATTGAGAAATACTATGGTTTTCCCTAGAGAAATTATAGGCTGTGAAAGCTAATGAAGATATGCATCACATATGACATATCACCATCTCTTTAAAGACCACAACAAGTTGTAAACCATTGTGGGACATAGCATTACCATAACGTGGTTTGTTTACAATACATATTAGCTAGTTCAATGGCCGATTCTTGGTGGTTTTGGCTTGTATTAAATTCTCCTCCAAAATCTTGTTAACCCACTTTTCTTCTTTCTTTATAAGACGTCCCCTAGAACGTAGTCAGTCATTGAGTTGAATAAAGACAAGGCTGATGAGAGTACTACTAAGGTGAGGTATCTTAGTGGGAAGCTACTTTTACCCCTAATGGTGCCTTTAGAACTCTGCCATTGGCTGTAATAAACTGAATACAGGAACATGGTGCATAGGCGATATGTAGAAAGTTAACACGAGATGGGAAACTACGTTTGTACTTATGAAAGTAATTTAAGTCTACGCTCAATAATGAAATTCCAGCATAGGAAATATCTTAACCTTTTTCCTCATCTGCTCGGGATCCCCTATACTATCACCTAGGACAGCCCGAAGCTCATGGTCGTTCCCGCAGGCATCTTCCAATACCCTGAAAAACACACAAGTAATAACCATGTAAGTATTATTGATCCTCAATCAAATTATGCTCCCACTACCCCGAAAAACATCGCCTTCCTTTTCTTGTTTGTCTTGGATAAATAGTACCCCCTCCGACCCATAATGTTAGTCCCATTTGACTGTTCAAACATGTTAACAACACAAGCTCACTTCCATCACTATCCTTCTCTCTTCTTTCTTTGTCTTTCACCCTCCCCTCACCCTCTCTCTTTCTCACCTCCCATCTTTAGTTATCACAAGGGCAATTATGAAACTTAAGTGAATCTAACCCCCTCAATTATGGAAATGGGACTATCCTTACAAGACAAACAAAAATGGTAAGTGGCAGTATCTTTCCGGGACAGAGGGAGTATCATCTCTACATTAAGTGCAATTTCGAAATGGTACATACAAAGATTGACTAGAGTAAGGTACTCCTCTATTTTCCTCAAATCTAATTAAGGTGGTTGTATAACGAATAAATACTTGACTACCATATACAGGGATTTAAATACTAAAAAAATTCAAATCATTTGAAACAACATAAATACAAATTGTAAATCGAAAAATGATATTGACAACACACATTTTAACTGCAATACTCTCTCTTACTTCTCTTGAAACATATGCTTTCCATTGAAGTGCCATAGTTGAACATAAGGCTGTTAAACGAACCGAGCCCGTTCGAGCTCGGCTCGGGCTCGGCTCGTTAAAGCTCGGTTCGAATGGGCTCGAAGTGCTATTCGAGCTCGAGCTCGAACCGAGTTTTCGAGCTCGAATTTTTATCGAGCCGGCTCGTGTTCGGCTCGTTTGTTCGAGCTCGGCTCGTTAGAGCTCGGCTCGTGTTTGGTTCGTTAGAGCTAGGCTCGTGTTCGGCTCGTTAGAGCTCGACTCGTGTTCGGCTCGTTAGAGCTCGACTCGTGTTCGGCTCGTTTAATTCACGAATAACTCGAGCTCAGGCTCGGCTCGATAAGCTCGTTAACACGGGTTATTTTGTTTGCGTTTGACTCGAGCTCGGCTCGGCTCGTTAAGCTCGAGCTCGACTAAATAATCATCGTTATTACTTTTGTAATGAATACATATAAATGAATACATATACATTATATGTATATACAACATTGTACAAGGAATAAATCATAACTAAAATATTTTTATCTTCAAAATGAATCAAATAACATTAATTATACAACAACTAAAATTAATTTAATTTTTATACATTCATATAATGATCATATAGCGACTATACACATACAATACAATAATACAATATAGATTGTACAACAACTAAAATTAATTTATTCTATGCACACTCATTATGAAAACGTAGAGATATATACACGATAGTCGGGGTTTTTTTTTCAAAACTAATTTATTATTTTCAAATGTACACATATTTGTCTTATATTATTTTTCTCATTGAAATAAAAAATAAAATTAACATCTATTATTGTAGAAAAATATTTATTAAATATATATATATATATATATATATACACACACACACACACACACACACACACACATATATATATATATATATATATATATATATATATATATATATATATTTATTTATTTATTTATTTATGTATATGGTATAGTGGATATTATATATACATACATGTAACACATATTTATATACATAAATATATGTATGTATGATATGTGTGTGTCTATATGGAATATTGGATGTTATATATATATACATACATACATATAGCACATATTTATATACATTACTATTATATACTCCCTCTATCCTCCCGATTTAGAACATTTTGCCATTTTTAGTGTCATACTCGACGTAGTACGGCCAAAAAATGGAAAGATAATATTACTTTTGTTCTCATAACCTCCTCCATTCATTCTAGTTCCTCTTAAGTCGGGCGGGACGAAAACCGTATATGTGTGTGTATGTATGATGTACGTATGTATTATATGTATATATACATACATGTAACATATATTATATTATACACCTAGTTATTAATTTTGATTAACTATAATAGTTGACTATAATAGTAAATATAATAGTTAACTATAATAGTAACTACCCTTCAAACTATTTGATTTTTGATTAATATTTTAAGTAAATTATTAATTTACATAATTTATTAATGATTTAACAACCATTTTTAAATTTTTATGAGAATTAATAATTTAGTGTAAAATATTAGTTAAAGTTTAAGTAAATTTGATAAGTAAATAAAAATTTGGGACAGAAGGAGTATATTGCAACCTGATGGTATATATACGATTTAATTAATCGTTTGTAATATGAGAAGTTAAATGAACAAGAGCTTTTCATAAAAATAAAAAAAAAGTAAACAGGAGGTTATATTTGTAAATTAGACACATATTTTGAGATTAAAAAAAGAGAGAAAAAAAAAATAGAGTTTTTGTTCAAAATACAGAGAATACTTATCAGAGCTCGGTAAGGCTCGAACTCGAGCTCGTTTGATTTCATAATTTTCAGAAAAACGTTTAAGCTCGAGCTCGGCTCGTAAAGACTCGAGTTCGAACAGCTCGTGAAAAGCTCGTGACCAGCTCGCGAGCATAAGGCTCGAACTCGAGCTCGTTTGATTTCATAATTTTCAGAAAAATGTTTAAGCTCGAGCTCGGCTCGTAAAGACTCGAGTTCGAACAGCTCGTGAAAAGCTCGCGAGAAGCTCGAAACTCGATTCGATTCGAGCTCGAACAAGGAAAATGGGCTCGAGCTCAAGCTCGATAAAAGCTCGATAATTCGTAAACGAGCTCGAGCCCAAAACTCCAAAGCTCAGCTCGGCTCGACTCGTTTACAGCCCTAGTTGAACACTAGAGAACATACAACGATCCCTCTGCCAAATTTTCATTCACTCTATCCCTAAATAAGGGTTGGCTTTCTATACAGTTGTCCCTAAGAAAGTGCCATTTTTAAGTGGAAGTAACCACATTCACATTAAACTATATCATGTAATGTGGGTGATAAGGGTAATTACTTGAACATGGCACTCAAATTTCTTCGAATTAACTTTTTAACTTCATTTAGAAGTTTTTATTTTTTTAAGAAAAGGACATCCGGCAGTAAACGTTAACAAGTTGGCCTGATTTTTTGATCAAGTTAATCGCAATTGAAAAAAAAATAAAAAAAATACTAATCCCTCTGATCTCAAAATGAACGTCCATTTTTCATTTTGGAGAAACCTAAAATTTTAACTTTTGTAAATTTGGAACAAAAATTTAATAACAAAAGTGTATGAAATTTTTTGCTATCTACTTTCTAAACTTCTATTTTTGCAAGTATATAATAAATGGGTGGGGATATACACACCCACCAAATTGATCATTACGCCCACCAATCTTTTAATACAAAAATACCATTTTAGTGAATGAGTGTTTACTCCTTTCATTAACATCATAATTTCAAATTAGTTAGGACACCCACCTATGTAATATTTGTTCCTAAATTGAAATTCTATTCTAAATTGAATAGGATTCTCAGCTACATTATATACCTTATTATCAATATTTACTACTACGTTAATTATGCTTATCCATCTCCTATAATTTTCAAAGCTCAACAATCCCATTTTTTTAAAGAAAAATCACTTCTAAATATTACTTTTGAAGATCTTACTCTTAAATCAAACACTACTAACTTGACAAATGTTTACTAAGAATGTTGATGGTGGGTTGTTTCTGATAGATAGGCATGCGGGAAACTCTTGCTCCATCTTCTCGATATCGTTTGTTTTATCTACTAAACCATGATCCTTAGGTGCTTGTTGTTTCCAGATGTCCTATGTGTTCTATGTACTGCAAACCCATGTCAAAAAGTTTCCCATTGGTATATACTGACAACCATTCTGAAAAATGATTACCCTTGGCGTAAATATCAGCTGCATGGTCGATGTAGCATTTTGCTGGAGTAAAACATTTCTTCATCCCAGATTCCCCACATTTTTTGTAAGTATTTTGTGCAATACAAAGCAAGTTTAGGGTCTTAAGAAACAACATCTTCAAGAAATCTTCCAGAGACTGGTGACTTGAATTGAAAATTTCACAAGCAAGAATGGTTTTTTTTTTTTTTTTGGTCTCAGTTAATGGTCAAGTCAAGAAAATGAACGATTGAACGTAGACAATGAGTTTGGGGGGTTCCACAAGGAACTAAAATACATCCTTAATAATTTCCATGCTCAATCAATTTTCTGTATAATGGGTATATTATGAATTATGAACATGCAATACAAGCCATAAGTAAGATTGAAATACATGCTTTTGTTATGTGAAACAATACAGGAAAAAAAAAAAGGCTAATTGAAATACTCTCTCAGCCTCAAAATGATATTCACATTTTCTTCTACGTTATTACGAAGGAACTTTGAGCAATGGTTTTCGGTCAATATAATTATCTTAATAAAATTTTAAAACTTGTTATTTAAAGTATTGTTAATGGTATGTCAATAACAAGTTTTAGATTTTATTAGTACAATTGAGTTGATTTAAAATTATTGTTCAAAAATCTTTCGTAGTAACGATAAAACAGTATGAAAATCATTTTGGGACAGAAGGTGATGAAGTGCTTTCAAACTTGTGGTTAAGAAAAACTTTGGATCTATGTAAACAACTGTGTTTGTTTCTTCAAAGTTCAGTATTGCACAAACTAGCAAAGAAACATGTAAGTTGTCATTTGTTAATAATATAAGTGTGAATAGTTTTATTTGAAATAAAATTTGAGTGAATTACGATTACGTGGGTGTTTTAACATCACATAGTGAATTTTATATAAGGGTATGTAGGAATATAAGTGGGTGTATTTACTAAATTACAAATTTATTATTTTGAGTAGTGGGGGAACTTACTAAAGTGGGCGTAGTAACCAATTTGGTGGGTGTGCATATCCCCACCCATAATGAATATTGAATAGTGAAAAAAATTGCTAAAAAAAAGGATAAAGTTTTTTGTTCTTTTCTGCAAAATCGTCATTCATTTTGTGATTAAAAAAAAAAAAATCAAAAATAGGTCATTCATTTTTTGGAACAAAAGGGAGTAGGACTTAACGAGGAGCATAAAATCAAGATAAAATTTTGTTTTTTAAAAGGATGATAACACTAAATTGACAAAGAGAAAAGGTCAAAATTGAAGTGTATGGATGATGGGGGAGAATATATTACTTGGCCCAAGAGGGATAGTTATGAATTCGATCAAATTCACGTTTCCGCTTATCCTCCCGAACCTTGAGCAACCTCCTTCCTCTAGCGGTCGTCCCTGACCCTTTACTAGTAGTAGTACCAGCGTTACCAATTTCATCTCCATTTCCATTACTATCCGAAGCCAATGCAGCTGTTGGTGGTGCGGCGGGGCAAATACTGCCGCCCAAACTCGAAATTTGTCTGTGGGGCATTCTTACGAACACATGGTGGGCAGCGGCCAACGATGAAGATAGAGTCTGTTTACATGATATTGGACAAGAATGATGAAATTGATGAGGTCGAGCTATGTTCATGGAGTAGGAAGAGGATGAGAAGGGGGAAGGGGGTTCTTGAATGGTGAAGCCCACAGGTTTAATGGAGTGCTGTGTGGGAAAGTGATGGTGGTAAAGGGGAATGGATAATGCTCTGCGTAAACGCAAATGTAGAGCAGTATTTCCACCCCAAATGTTTAAAATTTGTGACGGCTCAACAGGCCTAGTGGCCAAGCTGAGCCGATCCAATTTTTTATTTTATATTTTTGCCTTCTAACTTTCTTTTTAAAGTCATTTTTTTTTTCTCGCCAGTAAAAATAACATTTTTTATAAAAAAATGTAATACTTTTTTCTCATATGTAACATTTTTTTTTCAAAAATGTACCACAATTTTGGTGAAATAGATTAAAGATAACATAAGATTGACAACTAAACTAATGTTACAAACAATCGAAATGAAAAAACCGATTAAATACATGAATTTTTACTTTTTTTAAAAGAAAAAAAGTAACATTTACTAGATAAAAATGTTACATTCATATATGCACTCTGTTACACTTCAAATATTACTTTTTCTAACCAAAAAAACTATCAAACTTTTTTTTTTGTGCAGAACTGCTGTTACATTTGACAGTAAATGTGTTACTTTTTGAATATGAAACTATTACTTTTATCAGAACAGAGTGTTACATCTCAGGAGACAAGCAACTCGATTTGTTTGTGTGTTAAAAAGTATGTTTAAAAAAAATCAAATCATATCATGACCTATCTAGTTTGATTCGTCTCGTTAAGACGAACACAACATTATTTTTAGATTTTTTTTTATGACTTAAAAATCTCAAGATATAGCTTTTTAATGTTAGTGGGGTTTTTTTAAAGAAAGACACGTGGCGCAAGCCGAAGGAGGGAAGAGCTGGCGGGCGGAGCAGCTGGAGCAGGCGTGGGCCGGGCGGGTTTGACCCATGGAGGATCCGTCTCACATGGATCCGTCTCACCATGTGAGACGGTCTCATGAGAGTTTTTGTCATAATATTATGGGCAAATACCATATTACTTAGGGATGGCAATTCTACCGAACCCGATCCGTATGCGAGACAATCCGGCCCGAGATGGGTGGGTTTGATAACAACTTTTCAAAACCCGGCGGGTTCGGATACGGGTTGGGTTTACCATCTGACCCGCCGGAACCCGACCCGACTCGTATGCTTAGTTTATGTAGGGTTTTCCTATTATGCCCTTATACCACTCCATTAATTACCCCCATTAACTGGTATATATAATTAAGTCCTCTTTGTTTGTTCAGTTAAGGTTACAAATTTACAACTCACGCCTTTGAGAGATTTGTGAATCGACAGATCGACTATTGTTGTTGGCGTCTTGAAATCAACGGCTCCGTCCGCCGTCCTCCGTTCTCCATCATCCGTCCTCTGTCCTCCATAGCCCTAGGAAGTGCCTAGGGTTATTCTCTTCTGCTGTTGCTCGAGTTCGTCACATGAGTTCTCCGCCTCCCTGACATGCCCCCAGGCCCCGGGATCCCCTAATAGAACCTCGAACCTGGATGCGCGTGACTAACGAGAATCAAGAAACTAACAAGAAACTGGATGACAACTGATTAACAAACTGACATTATATATATACTCTAGAGTAAGGAGCTAAGATAGCTCACACCACGAGTTCTACACAAGAAAATTTAAAATCAAACATAATTATACACAGCGGAAACATGCCTAGCACATATGCTGGCATTACAAGACGTCTAGAGAAAACAAGAGACAACAAGTCTACCAAAAAATACTGAGTTACAAAACCCATAATACATCGTCCTCACCAAAGTGTAAAAGGACCACAATTCCCAAAAGAATAACCACCTGCGTAGTAAGCTCCCTGCTATGTCGAGCCTCACTGCACACTATCACTAGCCTTCCTTTGATCTAAGGAAAACAAATAAACAAGGAACGGGGTGAGATAAATCTCAGTAAGCTATTAGATGCAACTACATGACATGTTATCATGCAATTCAAGTAGATACTCAAGTAATCATATATCAAGTATCATCAAGTAACAAGTATATGAGAGGCTAAGCCACTCATCAAGTAGCACATAAGGTTAAACAAGCAAGTATTAAAGGATATTGCTTCCTTCATTATTCCTCCCAAGAATACCATTGTTGTCGTAGCTTTTATTACTTTGACAAATCACGATCAATATCAAGAAACTGCTTATTCAGTATATATCAGAAGACCCGGTAACCAGTGTCATTCCCAAGATCAAGACTCACGAGGTGTTCAAGAATTTAGCATTCACTTAAGTCAGGCGTATTGCTCCAACCAAGGAAGCTATGCCCTTACTATGGCCTGTATTAAGGGGTCAAGCGCAAATACATAGGGACCCGATTATCACTTAAGCCCCAGCTCTCGCGATAAGCGTGAACCTATATATTTCCGAACAAGCAAGGAGAACCAGCTGGACTCACACAAGAATATACAAGTAGGTATTTACTTGAACTACGGGAGTAGAACTAATCCAAAAGTAGTGGACTAGCTCACTAAGAAACATGCTTCAAGTAATCAAGAAGTCACCTTGTTATCAAGCAACTATATGCAATGTTTGTACATACACATCAAGAACATGTCTCATACATGTTAGTGCTTGTTCATAGCACTTTCTAGTTCATTACCATACATATGTATTGGCATCAAGTCATGTACAAGATTTTATTATCTTATATTCAAGTCTTAATCCAATTCTTTGGATGTTCAAGTCATGTACAAGATTTTATGGTCTTATACTTCAAGTTATAACTACAATATTTGGACATTCAAGCATGTATAAGAGTTATACATTTACTCTTACAAAATCCTAATCCTATTCTTAGGATGTTCAAGTCTAAAACTTTGTTCTAATGCCCCTAAGGTGCACAATCATTGGTTTCAAGACCAGTATAACACATTAGTGCTTGTTCATAGCACTTTCAAGACATATAAAAGAGTTGTTACTCTTATACTTAAGTTCTCATTTGAGTTCTATAAGTGTTCATGTTCAAGACTAAGTTCTCATTCTAATTCAATGAGCACTCATGTTCAAGACCAAGTTCTAATGCCCCAAAAGGTACATATACACTTGCTAGGACATCTTATACTAAGATTCTATGCCTTATGAGGGATAAACTTTCATCTCCATTTAGTTTAAAACACTTTTGTGAAGCAGGCGTTCTGGGCGGTCGCCCAACCCCCGCCTGGGCGGTCTCCCAAGATCACACTATTTAAAACCCAAATCTGATGATATGGGCGGTCGCCCATAACCACTCTGGGTGGTCGCCCAAGGCCTAAATCAGCAAAAACCCAATTTCTTTCCCAGGCTTAGAATTCTCCGTCCCAAACGTAGGAATAACTTTCTATTAACATATTAACAATTCCTAGGAAGGCATATCAAGCTCAACAACTTATTTCAAGTTTCTTTCATTACTTTTACCCAGTAGGATATACTCCCTTTGTTCCAAAATTACAAGTATCACATAAATTGCCCCAAACACGAAATTGACAAACAAAAGTATCAGGAATAACATATATGCATGTTATTACAAGCAAGGGAGAGCTAATAACTTACCTAGTCCAAAACCAAAGTTACCCAAATAAATTTCTGATCGGCCTGGAACGCTCTATTCAATGCCACGAATATTTATCCGGGATCAGAATCAAGAACGGAGGGATAATTAAGCTCGAGGAGCCGAGAATAGGGTAAAAACCTAACCCTAACTTTGAAACAGAGGAAACAACGAGAATGATTTTGGGGAAAATGCCTTTCTCAGGCAACAACAAGTTGATATACTTGGAACTTTCCAAGAATGACAACTAGGCCCCTCAAGTTTCACTTTTAACAAAAAGGCCCCTAAAGTCAAATTTTCACAAATGACCCAAAAGTCAAAACTAGACATTTAACCACCTTAATATTCTAAAGCAGTTAAGATATTAACCCAAGTAAAACTAACACATAATATGCAAGTTCAAGTATTTAACAAGTAAGTCAAATATTTAACGAGAATAAGGATGGGCGTTACATCCTCCCCACCTTAAAGAAAATTCGCCCACGAATTTTACTTACCAAAATTTTCAAATAGGCTCGGTATTTATCTCGCATCTCTTTCTCGGTTTCCCAAGTAGCCTCTTCTATTTCATGATTCCTCCAAAGGACCTTCACAATAGGAATCCTTTTGGTACGTAAGACTTGCTCTTTCCAATCAAGAATTTCAACAGGTTGTTCCTCATAAGACAAATCAGGCTGAAATGGAATAGCCTCATACTCAAGAACATGCGACTCATCCGCCATATACTTGCGAAGCATAGATACATGGAATACATCATGAATACCAGATAAAGAAGGTGGTAAAGCCACTCTATAAGCCAACTTCCCAACTCTTTCAAGAATCTCAAATGGACCGATATAACGAGGATATAACTTTCCTTTCTTCCCAAATCTCTTTATACCTCTATGAGGAGAGACCTTCAAGAATACAAAGTCACATACCTGGAATTCAAGACCCCTTCTACGATGATCTGCATAACTCTTTTGTCTACTCTGAGCTGTGCGCAATCTATCTCGAATGAGTTTCACACTCTCAACTGATTGTTGAACCATTTCAGGACCCAAGAGTCTAGCTTCTCCCACTTCATACCAGCATATAGGAGATCGATACTTTCTGCCATAAAGAGCTTTATATGGAGCCATTTCAATGCTAGACTGAAAACTGTTGTTATAAGCAAACTCAGCCAAAGGAAGATGAGTATCCCAACTGCCTTTGAAATCCACAACACAAGCACGTAACATATCCTCGAGAATCTGTATAAGTCTCTCAGATTGCCCATCAGATTGGGGTTGAAAAGCTGTAATGAAATTCAATTTAGTACCCATGGCACCCTGAAGAGCCTGCCAGAATCGGGAAGTAAAACGAGGATCTCTGTCAGATACAATACTCACAGGAACTCCATGGAGTCGAACAATCTCCTGAACATACAAAGATGCCAACTGAGACAATAAATATCCCATGGAAATAGACAAGAAGTGAGCTGACTTGGTCAGTCTATCCACTATAACCCAAACAACATCGTGGCCTCGTCTGGTACGTGGCAAACCAGTCACAAAATCCATCGTGATATGCTCCATTTCCACTCTGGAATTTCTAATGGTTGCAACAAACCTACTGGACGTTGATGTTCCACCTTTACTTGTTGACAAGTCAAACATTTGGATACATACTCAGCAATTTCTCTTTTCATGTTGTTCCACCAGAAATGTTTCTTCAAGTCTTGGTACATTTTAGTGCTTCCAGGATGAATAGTATACTTTGCTTTGTGAGCCTCTTCAAGAACTTTCTTCTTTATCTCAAGATCAACTGGAATACAAACTCGGCCTCGAAAGGTACGAATTCCATCACTGTTGAAAGAAAAATATGGTTGCTTTCCTTCAATCATTCCACTAAACTAATTTTCTGCAATTCAGAATCAGTTACCTGAGCTTCTTTGATCTGCTGGATTAAATCCGAAGTAGCCTTTATATTAGCAAGAATAATTCCATGATTTATATTAGCAAGAATAATTCCATGATTTGATTCACAAGGACTCCAATCACACAAGTCTTCTAACAATTTCCATTCACGAATCACCAAGCAAGAAATATAAGTATTTCTGCTCAGTGCATCTGCCACAACATTTGCTTTTCCTGGATGATAAAGGATAGTACAATCATGATCCTTCAATTTCTCCATCCATCTACATTGTCTCATGTTAAGTTCTTTCTGAGAAAACAAGTACTTCAAGCTTTTATGATCAGTAAACACTTCAAATTTGGTTCCATACAAGTAATGCCTCCATTTATGCAAAGCAAAAATAATCGCAGCTAACTCTAAATCATGAGTAGGATAATTCTTTTCATAAGGAGATAATTTTCGAGAAGCATAAGCTATTACCTTGCCATCTTGCATTAAAACACAACCCAATCCTTCTTTAGAAGCATCAGTATAAACCATGAAATTCTCAGAACCACTAGGCAAAGCCAAGACTGGAGCTGTCGTTAAGCGCCTTTTCAACTCTTGAAAACTTGCTTCACATTTGTTACTCCACTAAAAAGAAATAGCTTTTCGAGTCATATTAGTCAATGGAGTAGCAATCTTGGAGAATCCCTCAATGAACCTCCGATAATAACTAGCCAAGCCCAAGAAACTACGGATCTCTGTCACTGTAGTCGGCCTCTTCCAGTTTACAACTGCTTCAACTTTGGAAGGATCTACTGCAATACCAGTAGCAGACACAACATGTCCCAATAATGAAACCTCTTCTAACCAGAAAGCACATTTGCTGAATTTTGTAAATAATTGTTTCTCACGAAGAACTTGCAATACTACTCTGAGATGTTGATCATGCTCAGCCCGTGATTTAGAATACACAAGAATGTCATCAATGAATACCACCACGAAACAATCAAGATATGGCTTGAAGATACGGTTCATCAAATCCATAAATACAGCTGGAGCATTTATCAAACCGAATGGCATAACAATAAACTCATAATGCCCATACCTGGTACGGAAAGCTGTCTTTGGTATATCCTCAGATCTGATTTTCAACTGATGATAACTGTTGGGTTTCGATGTAACATGCGCAGCGGAATATAGCATTTAAAATTTATGAAACTCAAAGCCCATAGATCCGTTCATATGATTAAATCAAATACAACAATATGAATAGAGGAAAAACTAACCCTTGATGACCTTGAATTCTAGCCTTGATCTTGGTGGAAATTTGAAGCTTGATCACAATGAAAGTAAGAACACGAACTTTGAAGATGATGAGCTTCACCCTCTAGCGGTATCCACACCATGAACGAATATCAAGGAGCTTCTTGATCTTGGTTGCTAGACCAAAATTATGAAACACACTTTCACAATTTAATATGACTATATGGAATTTTCTTGTGTATTATTTTGTTCTTCAATCAAAAGATATCTTGGAACAAAATAAGCTCTCTCAAACTCTTTGGAGACTCAAAAAATCATTAGGGAAGAGTGCTGGCCGAATTTGGTCTTTTATACACAAGTAGGACCTATTCCAAATAGGAAACTTGTGTCAAAATTCGTCCAAAATTCGTTTCCTAATCAAATTAGGAATCTGCCTCCCGACAACACCGTGCGGCCGCCCAGAATACATTGTGCGGTCGCACAACTATCTGAAACAAACTGGTATAAAACTGAGCTAAGTGTGCGGCCGCCCAGTACATACTGTGCGGTCGCCCACTTCCCCAGAATTCCAAAATTTCCAAAATTTCCAATATAGTCTTTTTAAAGATTCGTTCTCTTGTGTGTGACCCTCTAGGATTATACTAAGTTGGCAATGGGTTCAAACATGAATCCATAAGATATGATTAGGTTCTAGCAAACCGTCATACCTACCCAAATATTATAACTAGATACAAGTTCGCATTCCTTTAGAATATGTCATAATCCCTTTGTCCACGATGTCATTGAACACAAGTCATGGTCAAACAGTCAACATGTTTTGTTCAATACTTTCTCGATTCCGAATATGTTAATAATCCAAATGACATTGATCCAATCAATTCATTTGAGTCCGGCCGAACATTTCATCAACATCATTCCTACGAGAGGCCCAAGCTTGACATCTCTCCGTGGAGGGACAAATCCATTTAGCTTATTATTCTTCCCTACGAGAATCCGATTATGCCAATCATACACTTTATAACTACCCGGTTAAAGGTAGCGTTTGAATATGTCAAACATAATGTTCATCAAGTGGAAGACTATAATAACTTCATGTATAAGGATTCGAATGACATAACTAATATGGGATATATGTTCGACATAGACCATGACATAAATCTCATACAGCGGGTCATTGTCCAGTAGCTTGTTCCAAACAAGTACCCATAAATCTAACATGATCATCCTATGATCATTTAGCCTTTATATTAGTGCTTAACAAGTACTAGGGACGGAGATTATTATAAGTAAACATGAACAACAATAATAATCAAAACATCTCTTTATTGATATGAAATAAATGATAACAATTGCAACGTTTATTAAACGTGCCTAGGGCACCACTACCAACAATCTCCCACTTGCCCTAGGCCCAATCTCCCATGTATCTAATACCCATGGACCTAACATGACCATCATGTTTAGCTTGTGGAAGTCCCTTTGTTAGCGGGTCCGCAACATTGTCATCAGTAGGTACTCTGCATATATTTACGTCTCCCCTATCAACGATCTCTCGAATGATATGAAAACGCCTAAGTATGTGTTTGGATTTCTGATGTTCTCTTGGTTCCTTTGCTTGAGCAATAGCACCATTATTATCGCAATAAAGGTCTATTGGATTAGCAATACTAGGAACCACTCCAAGTTCAGTGATGAACTTCTTAATCCAAACAGCTTCCTTTGCAGCATCCGATGCAGCAATATACTCAGCTTCTGTTGTAGAATCAGCGGTTGTACTTTGCTTGGAACTCTTCCAGCTTACAGCTCTACCATTTAACATAAACACAAAACCCGATTGCGATCGGCTATCATCTTTGTCGGTTTGGAAGCTTGCATCCGTGTAGGCATTTACAACGAGATCATCTTCCATTCCTCCATAGACCAAAAACGAATCTTTAGTCCTTCTCAAGTACTTAAGAATCACTTTTACGGCCACCCAGTGATTTTCACCGGGGTCGGATTGGTATCTACTTGTCATGCTCAAAGCATAAGATACATCCGGCCTAGTACAAATCATGGTATACATGATGGACCCAATAGCCGAAGCATATGGAACATCATTCATTTTCTCATGCTCATCTTTTGTCTTAGGACATTGATTCTTGCTTAGAGAAACTCCATGTAACACTGGTAAGGTTCCTCTCTTAGAATTTTCCATGCGGAATCTTCTAATGACCTTGTCAATGTATGTACTTTGGCTTAAACCAAGTAGCTTCCTTGATCTATCTCTATAGATCTTAATGCCAAGTATATATGCGGCTTCACCCATATTTTTCATTGCGAAACAATTTCCTAACCAAGTCTTTACGGACTGAAGTGTAGGAATGTCGTTTCCAATGAGTAATATGTCATCCACATATAAGATAAGGAATAGCACTATGCTCCCACTAATTTTCTTGTATACACAAGGTTCATCTTCATTTTTGATGAAACCAAACTCTTTGACCGATTCATCAAAACGGAGATTCCAACTCCTTGAAGCTTGCTTCAATCCATAGATGGATCTCTGCAATTTTCATACCTTAGAATTCTGTTCAAAACCTTCTGGTTGTGTCATATACACATCCTCTGTTAGTTTTCCATTTAGGAAAGCGGTTTTGACATCCATTTGCCATATTTCATAGTCATGATATGCGGCAATAGCAAGCAGAATTCTTATAGACTTGATCATTGCTACGGGTGAAAAGGTCTTATCATAGTCAATACCATGAACTTGCCTATAACCTTTCGCTACAAGTCTAGCTTTGTAAGTATGCACCTTCTCATCCATGTCAGTCTTCTTTTTGAAGACCCATTTGCATCATATGGTTTTTACACTTTCGGGGCGCATCAATCAAATTCCAAACTTGATTGTCTTGCAATTCGGATTCCATGGCTCCAAGCCACTTGTCCGAATCAGGAGAAGACATCGCCTCTTGGTAGGTTGACGGTTCATCATTCTCAATGATTTCTACCTCATTACTATTTGTTACGAGAAATCCATATCTCTCGGGCTCGGATCGTAACATACTAGATCTGCGAGTTACTTGTGTATTTTGAACAGGTTCCACAACTCCTTGTGGTTCTTGTTCCACTATTGGTTCAATGTTATTTTCTGGGTCTCGAATTTCTTCAAGATTTATTTTACTCCCACTGATTTCTTTAGAGAGAAACTCTTTCTCTAGAAAGACACCAGTTCGGGCAACAAACACTTTGTTGTCTGTTTTGTTGTAAAAGTAATATCCTTTAGTTTCCTTAGGATATCCCACGAAAATACATTTATCAGATTTGTGTGCAAGTTTGTCTGAGACAAGTCTTTTGACAAAAGCTTCACAACCCCAAATCTTCATGAAAGACAGACAAGGCTTCTTTCCGCTCCACATCTCATATGGAGTCTTTTGAACCGATTTAGTTGGAACAAGATTTAGTGTGAAAGCAGCGGTTTCTAGAGCGTAACCCTAAAAGGATATTGGAAGATCAACTTGACTCATCATTGATCGAACCATGTCTAACAAAGTCCGATTTCTCCTCTCAGACACACCATTCCATTGTGGTGTTCCGGTGGAGTCAATTGTGAAACTATTCCACAATTCTTTAGATGATCATCAAATTCTTGGCTTAAGTATTCTCCACCACGATCTGATCGAAGTGCCTTAATACTTTTGCCAAGTTGTTTTTCTACTTCATTTTGAAACATTCTAAATATCTCAAATGCTTCACTTTTATGTTTCATTAGGTAAACATACCCAAATCTACTATAATCATCAGTGAAGGTTATGAAGTATTGAAATCCTCCCCTAGCATTGCTACTTAATGGTCCGCATACATCGGAATGTATCAACCCCAATAAGTCGCTTGCCTTTTCACCTAACTTGGTAAAAGGTGTCTTAGTCATTTTTCCAAGAAGACACGACTCACAAGTATCATATGAATCTAAGTCACATGAACCCAAAAGTCTGTCCCCATGGAGTTTTGAGATACGCTTCTCATTAATATGACCAAGACGGAAATGCCATAAATAGGTATGATTTACATCATTAGGTTTAGATTTCTTATTTATATGATAGACATTGTCATTATTCTCATCCTTGACATTCAAGACATAAAGGCCATTAAATGAATTAGCAATACCATAAAGCACATCATTTAAATAAATAGAAAATTTCTTATTCTCAATAAGAAACTTAAAGCCTTCATTATCCAAACAAGAAATTGAAATAATATTTCTACTTAAATCCGGAACATAATAACAATTGTTCAAAACAAGAATTTGTTAGGCCCAATTGGTAGGAAAATAGGCTAGAGGGGGGGGGTGAATAGCCTTTTTAAAACTTTTACAAAGAGACACTTATAAATGCAAAGTCACTTAACAGTTTGCAAACTATTATCAGTAAGCGCAGCGGGTAAAATATGACTTAGTTTTAACTCACACAAAATCAGTGTATAAGAGATTTTCAGAGCTTAGTTTGAACACAAAGTTGTTTCTAAAAGTTCAATGCAGTTTCAAGAGATTGGTCAATGGCAATCTGCCGGTGATAGAATTCCAACGGGCAATGATAAGGTAAGCAACAGAGACACAAGGATTTGGAGAGGTTCACAGTGTAAATACTGCTACGTCCTCTACCAAGTTTGGTCAGAACTTGGATTTGGGTTAAGAGTACTATTAGATATCTCTAGTCTATTACAAGCTCGGCTTTGTCGGTATACAAAGACTAAGTTCTAGAAATTTCTAATGGATCGTAAAACAATTCTAACTAAGTGTATTTGAGCGGCAAGTTCAAGAGAACTTATCTCACTCAGGTGGGTGTGTGAATAACTTAAACAACGTATTCCTTATATGATCTAGTTAGGGAATACTGACAATGTTGTTTGAGTTGGTGCACAAGTGTATGTCCTATTAAATGATCTAATGATTATCTGGACACAGAATATTTGAGTCTTTAATGAATACTCAAAAACATTCAACTCTCTTCAATGCTCTATTTTCACCAACCCTCTTCAATGCTCCAAGTCCACTATTTATAAGATGAGTAAATGTCTTGAGTCTTGTAGAAGAAGGCTTGCAATTTGAATATCCAGCTGGGTAGTTGAGGAGCATTAAATGCGGTATCTTTAGCATTAATGGCGAAGATATGTGGTACACGCATGCTCGCAAAAGTCTCAACCGGTTACCTGCTAAAAGCAAGTAGAGACAGAGTATAGCTAAAAGTAGCTATGTGTCAGAAGGCGCAGCAATCATTACAGAGCAGGTAAACTACTTTTAGATAAAACAGTAAGAAGGGACAGGGACAATCAGCAAGGTTGACTTTAAGATGAAACAATGTAACCTGACTGACAGTACAGACTGTCTTTCTATATCGGCAAGTTGAGAATGGAGTTGATCGGAAACTTGTTTAGCAAGTTGATCGGCAACTTGTCGCATGTTTAAGAATAGAGTTGATCGGCAACTAGTTTTACTGGTCTGCTGATTTGTTTCCTCTTGCTGGTTTGCCTTGTTTGAAGGGTTGGAATACACCTGTGCTGGTCACCAAGAATCCTAAGAGTACCTTATAAGGGTTCTAACAAAATTGGGGGATCCTAAGTGATAGCTATGATTGGGATTAAGCAATTCTATGTCCTAAACATATATTTGAACAACAATCTCCTCCTAATTACTTAAGTCCAATCACCCTATCCAAGAACATCTATCTTAGCTTAGTAAAATAATGTATAAGGAATGTCTATTTATTATCATTCCCTAAGACAAGTCACACACTAGATGTCTTAAAGAGGTAAAGATACAAAATGATAAAAATAAGAGTAAAAGACAAGAAGGATGAGTTGCTGATGGCTTATGATCTGCAGGGAGAATAATAATCTGCAAAACAAAGTTAGCATGAATAGCAACAGATATTATAAGAGAATATAACATATAAAAATAAGCACACATAAAACAGTAATGGTTAGCAAAGAAGTCTTGGATAAATCGTTGTAGTTCTTCTGGATATCTATATCATTGGCTATATTGATTAGGAAACATGAGGATCCTCTTGCTGGTCAATGGCCTTTGATGTTGAGTCGGTAAGCTTGGCTTTCTTCTTTGCTCTCTTCTCTTTCTTTTTAGCTTCTCTCTTCTTCCTTCTTTGAGTGCTCTCCAGCCTTTCAGTCAACATTGCATTGTTGGCTTCCAGAGCAGCTATCTTCATTTGAGCATCAGCAAGAGCAGACTTGGCAGCAGAAAAATCTTTTTCAGCTCTTTCTAGGTCTCTGATCTGCAACCTCTGGTCATCAACTAGTTGCTGTTGAATAGAATGCATACTCCCCAAACTCTCTGAAAGGGTAATCAGCCTAGATTCTCTGTCCTCCAGCAGATCTTTCAAGTCTTGAATTCTCTTGCATTCCTCCTCCTGATTGGACTTAAGGATTTTGTCAGAAAGATCCTCATGAATACGGTTCAACTTGTCACGGAGGAAGAGGCCAGTATCGCCCAGATCGGCACGAGTAACAGGCACTTGCATATTTTCAGTATCCCCTTCAAGGTAACTGAAGTATTCATACATACTGTTCAGTACCACGGGTTTTGACAGACCAAGAGAAGAATGCATCAGGATGGAAGGAATGAAGTCTTCATTGATAATATCAGCATCTTCTACAAGACCTTCAGGAGCAGGCACAGACAACTCGTCATCAGAAGATAGTATAATCAGTAACGGAGAAGCTGGCACAGGAGAGGGAGCAGCTGGCAGAGGCAAAACTTGTCGAAGAAAAGAAGCATCAGCAGCATATCTGTCAGCAAGAAGGAACGCAGCAGGAACAGATGTGGAGGCAACAGGATCGGCAGAAGTTACATCAGCACGGACGATCAGCAAAGGAAATGAAGGATGAATAATAACTGCACGTTCAACCGGCAGATGGAACACACCATTGTCCTCCAGAGAAAGAAAGATAGCCAGGATAAAATTCAAATAAGCACGACCTTCAAGAATCATGGTCATTAACCCGGCATTCATCAACCTTGAGGTATAAACCATATGATCGGCACGCTGTCTTGGATGGAACATCGGCAGGGTTAATGCAAGAGCAGCAGATTTTACCAAGTGAAAAAGACCTCGAGAATTAGTTCAAAATAGATTGAAATGCAAGTGTAAAAACATCAAGTAGTTACCAGAAAATAGTGTTAACTCTGGTTGAAGAACGTAAGAGATAATGAAAGAAGATGAACAACACAAGTAGTAGAGATATCAAGAGAGAGTGAAGAGCGAAAAGACCAATAGGATTTTAAGTGAGGCTTATATATGTTATGGAAGAGAGAGAGAGAGAGAGAGAATAGAAAGGGTTTGCATGGGAGAAAGAGAAATAATGATGAGTTTAACTGTAGCGAATACCTCGGAGAACGTGCGCACACAATGCATTAAATGCACGAACCGGACGGTTTAATTTAGACGGTTAAACTTAGGAGAGAGAAAGGGTAGAAATGGCAACAATAAAGTTTAAGGTTACCTTTCTGATTTATCACAAAGAGTTGGGATAAATCTTTGACACGATTTGGGTAAGGTGGAGCACACACGTGTCAGAGAGGAGGTGTGACCGATTGTACCTTTGATTTGACTAAGCTTACGTCATGTGTCAGAAAATCCTTATCCGTTTGAATTGAGATCTACCGATGAATTTTGAATTTTGACAAATCGGCAAGACATGATTCGGCAAGTTGTTGATCAGCAAGATATCTACCGGCATGATGTTGGTCGGCAAGATAATTTTTGATCTGCTGATTTTATCGGCAGACTAACACAAGTAGCAAAGTCAGCACAATTTTAACCATAATAATCAATCATACCTAGTTCACCTCTGAGGAATTCAAATCTTTTCTGATCTAAGGGTTTTGTCAGTATGTCTGCTCTTTGGTAGTCGGTATGAACTTTGAGCAGCACCACATTTCCCTTTTCAACATGTTCCTTCAGAAAATGATACTTGATGTCTATGTGCTTGGTTTTGGAATGCATGACCGGGTTGTTTGAAACTAAGATAGCAGATTGGTTGTCACAATAGATGGGACAAACTTGAGATGGAACTTCATAGTCAACAAGTTGCTGCTTCATCCAAAGGATCTGTGAACAGCAACTGCCGGCAGCTATGTACTCAGCTTCAGTAGTAGAAGTGGAAATTGATGCTTGCTTCTTATAGGACCAAGACACCAATCTATCACCAAGAAATTGGCAAGTTCCACTAGTACTTTTTCTGGTCACCCTACAAGCTGCAAAGTTTGCATCTGAATAACCTATTAGATTAAAAGATGAATCTCTAGCATACTATAATCCAAGGTTAGCAGTGCCACATAGATATTTAATGATACGTTTAACAGCTTACAGATGGGATTCCCTAGGGTCAGCTTGAAACCTGGCACAAACACAAACAGCAAACATAATATCTGGTCTACTGGCAGTAAGATAGAGGAGTGAGCCGATCATACCTCGGTAGAGTGTCATATCTACTTTCTTACCAGACTCATCCTTATCTAAGTGAATGTTAGTGCCCATCGGTGTGCTTTGAGAGTGAGCATTGTCAAAGCCAAACTTCTTGATTAATTCTTTTGCGTACTTGGCTTGACTGATGAATATTCCCTCATTGGATTGCTTGACTTGAATTCCAAGGAAATATGTTAGTTCTCCCATCATGCTCATCTCGAACTTGCTCTGCATTAGCTTCTCAAATATCTTGCAAAGTGATTCATTAGTAGAACCAAAAATAATATCTTCGACATATATTTGAACAAACAATGAATGACCCTTGTGCTTGACAACAAATAAAGTAGTATCGATTTTACCTCGAGTGAAACCTGAGCCATCACTAAGTAAGAAATTAGATAGGGTTTCATACCATGCCCTTGGAGCTTGCTTTAGGCCGTAGAGAGCTTTCTTCAATCGGTAGACATGATCAGGCTTCTTGGAGGCCTCGAAACTAGGTGGTTGTTCAACAAACACAAGTTCTTGGAGTTCTCTTTTTAGGAAGGCACTTTTCACATCCATTTGATATAACTTGAATTCTTTGAAGGCAGCATAGGCTAAGAAAAGTCTTATAGCTTCCAATCTTGCAACAGGAGCAAATGTCTCATCGTAGTCAATTCCTTCTTCTTGTCGGTAGCCTTTAGCAACTAACCTTGCTTTGTTTCTAATAACATTCCCAGCTTCATCTAATTTATTCTTGTAGACCCATTTTGTGTCGATCACTTGTTGAGATGATGGTCTTGGCACTAGTTCCCACACATTGCATCTTTCAAACTGATTTAGCTCCTCCTGCATAGCTTCCACCCAGCCAGGATCAGCAAGAGCTTCTTCAGTCTTCTTTGGTTCTATATTGGAAACCATAGCAGATGAGAAGAGACTCTCGGCGAATGCTCTACTAAGGTTTCTTGTCAATCTTGGTCCAAAGACATCACCAATCAAATTTTCTAATGGATGATCACGAACAGGTCTAACTTCTCTCAGCACATCTTGTCTGACTGTATCTTGTTGGAGTGATTCTAGAGGAGGATTAAGATCAGCAGATGAAGAAGGAGAATTAGAGTTCTAGGTGTGAGGTGGATTAGATTGAGATCTTGTTGGGAAGGGTCTTATAACAGAAATTGGTTGAGGGCTAGATCTGTCTTCAGGATGATCAGCAGAATTTGCATCGGCAAATGGATTATGAAAGTTATCGGTAAGATCATGTTCTGCCGATGATGGGAAATAGTGAGTATCTGCTGGTTCTTCTACTGCAATGACTGGATCAGCAGCTGGTACTTGACCTGCAGGGTTAGAATTACTAGATTCACCTGTCTCATGAGCACTAGAAGCATTAGTACTGTTTGGAGCCTTATCAGACTCTAACAAATCAAATTCATCAAAGGTTACATGAACAGATTCAACAATTTTCAAAAGTTTCTTATTAAAAACTTGAAAGGCCTTACTGTTTTTAGCGTATCCAACAAAGATTCCTTCATCAGCTTTCTCATCAAATTTACCTCTGTGCTCTTTACCGTTGTAAAGCACGTAACATTTGCAGCCGAATATTTTGAAGAATCCAATGTTGGGAGTTCTGCCTCTCCAGAGTTCATAAGGGGTCTTGTTGTGGAATTTGTTGATGAGAGATCTGTTCTGAGTGAAGCAGGCGGTATTGATGGCTTCAGCCCAAAAATATTTCGGCAGCCTGGCTTCAGCAATCATGGTCTTACCAGCTTCAATGAGAGTTCTGTTCTTTCTCTCAACGACACCATTTTGTTGTGGTGTACCGGCAGCTAAGAAGTTGTGGTCTATGCCATGATCATCACAGTACTGAGCAATACCATTGTTCTTGAATTCAGTGCCGTTGTCTGATCTCATGCTGATGATATCGCTTTCTTTCTGAGTTTGTAGGCATAAGTGTCATCTTTGTGACTGAAAGTTTCCACCCAAGTATATCTAGAGAAATCATCTACTACAACCAAGGTGTATCTACTTCCCCCAATACTTGCTGTAGTTGTGGGGCCAAATAGATCCATATGTAGCATTTGGAGGCACTTAGATGTTGACATGCAGGGCTTGCTTCGGAAAGATGATTTATGTTGTTTTCCAAGCTGGCAGGCCTTGCATTTCTTTGCTTGATCAGCAGACACTTGAGGCAGACCGGTAACCAGATTTGAACCGGCAAGCTTGGATAGATATTTGAAGTTCAAGTGACTGAGTCTCTTGTGCCATAGCCATGAGTTCTCACTGATGTTCTTAGCTACAAAACAAACATTAGCAACACCAGTAATAGCACTTAAGTCTACTGCATAAATGTTACCTTTTCTTTTGGCAGTGAGAAGAGTTTCATTGGAAGCAATGTCTTTCACATAGCAACTGGAAGTAGTAAGTACACATTGCATTCCTTTATCACAGAATTGTGATATAGATAGATGGTTGTGTTTCAGACCATCCACAAGAGAGACCTTCTGTACAGTAACTGCACCTCTCTTGATGGTACCTATACCGATGATTTTTCCTTTGGCATTATCACCGAAAACCACTGGGGGACCTGATGCTTCTGAGATATCGGCAAGTAGATCTGCAAATCCTGTCATGTGTCTTGAGCAGCCACTATCTAGAATCCACAAATCCTTGCTTGCACCAATTGAGGCCATGAAGCATTCCTGAAATAAAACGGTATGCTTATGGTCCCCTTATTCTTGGGTCCGAGGGTTAGTTCCTCTTTGGCAACCACATCTGGCCACCACTAGAGGATGTAACCTCAGTGGGTCCAGATAGGTGCTTTAAGAGGCATTCATGAGCCTTGTGACCATAATCAGAACAATTTGAACATCTCACTTGATTGATAGGCTGTGGAGTTGGTAGAACGTCATTCTGTTTAGTCAGTGCATCAGCAAAACTAGGGAATTGAGCAGGCACAAACTTAGTAGGTTTAAAGGTTTTAGTATTGCCTTTCTTTCCATTCTGTTTACCTTTGGCAGTTACCTTATTAGGTACTTGTCCATCGGCAGCAGATGTGGTTAGACCGGCAGTACTAGCTCTGCTGATGTATTCACCAAGAATACCGTTATCGGTAGACTCAGTATCAGCAACCTTAACATATTTTTGTTTATGCTTGTCATTCCTTTTGTTTTGGTTCTTAGGATACTTCATTGCCACAGCACTGTATATTGGCTTAGCATCCTTATGCACTGAGTTAACAGGACTACATTCAACTTTGTCTTCCTTTTTCTCGGTCGCACAAGTTTCAGTAGAGCTACTGCTGCTGGAATCAAATCCTAACCTAGATTGATCCTTATATGACATTTGGGTCTGTAGGATTGTTTCAACAGCAACTCTAGATTTTGTGTAAGAATCAACAATCCTTGAGAGATGATTGTTTCTTTTTACAAGATCTTCGATCTGAGCTATCAATACTGCTACTTGGCTTTTGAGATCCAGGTTTTCTTTCTTTAGAAGAACAGACTCAAGCTCATGTCCTTTGAGAACCTTAAGTTCAGACACAAGCAAGTCATTCTGTGTAGAAATTCTATTGAAATCAGCAGCCATCATTTTATGAACGCTACTCAGCTTCTCATGATCAATAAAAAGTTCATCCATTGTCTCTACCATTTCAGCTTTGGATATTTCAGGAAAGGGGTCAGTTGAAATTTTGGGGGCAGAGGGAATAGGTTTGGGAGAGAAGTCAGGTAGAGAAGAGATGGGTTTAGATAAGCTTTTGGCAATGCTGGGATGCTCGGTGAATGAGAATTTTCTGGTCATTGGTAAGGGTTTAGGTGTGATGGTAGTGAATTGAATAGAGTTACACTGACCATAGAGAGAGGTTCCCACTTGGTGAACTCTGTACCCATTTGGGTTCTCTGCTTTGACACTAATCTCTTTGAAGTGTGGTTGAGGTCTTCCAGTAGCTTCTTCTCTGACTGGAGATCTTGGAGGGGATGGATCTCGGTAGACTGGAGTCGGCAATGTGGATGTATCGGCATCTTCCAAGTCTAGGGCGACAAAGCTTACATCGGCATCTTCATCTTCATCGGCATCTTTATCTGAGTCAGTTTCACACCAAACCGGCAAGGCCTTTTCTGTGCTTTCATCGGCAACAAAGCTTCGAGACTTGGGATCTCTCTTGTTGAATGACTTCCTCACATACTCATATTTTGGTTGAGGACATTTAGAAGCAAAGTGACCAGGTTTTCTGCAGTTGAATCAAACAAGATCACCTTTGTTGTTCTTTCCGTCGGTAGCACTTGTTGATGGTTTGTTGTAACTTGCTGGTTTTTGAAAAGTTGGTGTGAATGATTTTGGTTGCTGGTAGTTTCCTTTCTGCATCCTTTTGAAGTCCTTAAACCTTTTATAGTTCCTAGCGAAGGCGGCAAATTCGTCTTCTTCCATAGGCTGTTCTGAGGTAGTTGCAGGGGTTTTGGAGCTGCAGGGTATAGGATGGGGATCTATAGGAGGGAATTTGTTTGAAGGGAAGGATATCTGTGACTGAGATGATAAAGACAAGTTTTTGAAATTTTTATCGAGAACGTTAAGTTTTTGCAGTTCTCTCTCATACAGAAATAGACTAGATACAAGATTCTGAATAGAAGTCTTGTTCAAGTCTCTCACTTCTCTAACAGCGGTGACCTTAGTATGATACTCATTTCCCAAAGAACTAAGAAAACGAATATTCAGGTCTTTCATAGTATAAATCTTTCCTAATGAAGCACATAAATTACTTACCTCGCAGAATCTTTCGTAGGCACTCCTTAGTGATTCACCATCTTGTTTCTTGAAGAATTCAAACTCAGCAATACAATCATAGAGTCTGTTGTCCTTTACCTGCTCATCACCTTCAAAGTATGCAAGGAGCTTGTTCCAGCATTCTTGAGCCGTGGAGCACAAGTCAATGAGTTTATATTGCTTGTCGTCCAAACCACAAGAAATAATGTGGCATGCTTTTCCATCTAGGGCAGCTGAAGGTTTGTCGTCCTCAGTCCATTCCTCTCTTGGTTTCTCCACCAAGGTTTCTTCAATCTGAACATGGGTTTCTTGTTCAGTGTCACGATCAGCATGTTGTGTCAGCGGAGTGGAGGGAATAGGTCTATAGGTGGTTGAGACTTTCAAAGGAATGATTGGACCACCTTCTATGACCTTCATCAACCGATCATCGATTGAGTTCATATATTTTATCATACGAGATTTCCAGACACCAAACTCGTTGACATTCAACAACGGTATGGTAGTGATGTTAAATGACTGCATGATTTTTCCTGCCATGGTATCGGCAATACAAGCTGCAAAGCTTGGAAATTTCTTTCAAAATTCCAAGATATGATACCAATTGTTAGGCCCAATTGGTAGGAAAATAGGCTAGAGGGGGGGGGGGGTGAATAGACTTTTTAAAACTTTTACAAAGAGACTTATAAATGCAAAGTCACTTAACAGTTTGCAAACTACTATCAGTAAGCGCAGCGGGTAAAATATGACTTAGTTTTAACTCACACAAAATCAGTGTATAAGAGATTTTCAGAGCTTAGTTTGAACACAAAGCTGTTTCTAAAAGTTCAATGCAGTTTCAAGAGATTGGTCAATGGAAATTACAATGAATCAGTACGAACATATGCAATCTGCCGGTGATAGAATTCCAACCGGCAATGATAAGGTAAGCAACAGAGACACAAGGATTTGGAGAGGTTCACAGTGTAAATACTGCTACGTCCTCTACCAAGTTTGGTCAGAACTTAGATTTGGGTTAAGAGTACTATTAGATATCTCTAGTCTATTACAAGCTCGGCTTTGCCGGTATACAAAGACTAAGTTCTAGAAATTTCTAATGGATCGTAAAACAATTCTGACCAAGTGTATTTGAGCGGCAAGTTCAAGAGAACTTATCTCACTCAGGTGGGTGTGTGAATAACTTAAACAATGTATTCCTTATATGATCTAGTTCGGGAATACTGACAATGTTGTTTGAGTTGGTGCACAAGTGTATGTCCTATTAAATGATCTAATGATTATCTGGACACAGAATGTTTGAGTCTTTAATGAATACTCAAAAACATTCAACTCTCTTCAATGCTCTATTTTCACCAACCCTCTTCAATGCTCCAAGCCCACTATTTATAAGAGGAGTAAATGTCTTGAGTCTTGTAGAAGAAGGCTTGCAATTTGAATATCCAGCTGGGTAGTTGAGGAGCGTTAAATGCGGTATCTTTAGCATTAATGGCGAAGATATGTGGTACACGCATGCTCGCAAAAGTCTGATGGGTAAAGACCCCTTTGTCTCAACCGGTTACCTGCAAAAAGCAAGTAGAGACAGAGTATAGCTAAAAGTAGCTATGTGTCAGAAAGCGCAACAATCATTACAGAACAGGTAAACTACTTAGATAAAACAGTAAGAAGGGACAGGGACAATCAGCAAGGTTGACTTTAAGATGAAACGATGTAACCTGACTGACAGTACAGACTGTCTTTCTATATCGGCAAGTTGAGAATGGAGTTGATCGGCAACTTGTTTAGCAAGTTGATCGGCAACTTGTCGCATGTTTAAGAATAGAGTTGATCGGCAACTAGTTTTACTGGTCTGCTGATTTGCTTCCTCTTACTGGTTTGCCTTGTTTGAAGGGTTGGATACACCTGTGCTGGTCACCAAGAATCCTAAGAGTACCTTATAAGGGTTCTAACAAAATTGGGGGATCCTAAGTGATAGCTATGATTGGGATTAAGCAATTCTATGTCCTAAACATATATTTGAACAACAGAATTAATCCGGAAGGTAAAGTGACTTCATAAGTCCCTACGGCTAATGCAGCAACTCGTGCTCCATTCCCCACGCGTAGGTCTACTTCACCCTCTTTAAGTAGTCTCCTCTTCTTTAGTCCCTGCACATTTAAACAAATGTGAGAACCACATCCCGTATCCAATACCCAAGAATCAGTGGTAGAAAGGAGAATATCTATCATATAGATACCTGAAGTCGACGCAGCCTTGCTGCCCTTCTTCTTCTTTTGCTCTTCCAAGAAAGCCTTGCAATTACGTTTCTAATGACCAATCTCTTGACAATGGAAACAGATTGCATCCTTTTGTGAATCGGGTTTTGCCTCAGAAGCCTTGGCAACACTTGCCTTGCTTATCTTGGGTTTGACAACTTTCTTACCCTTTCCTTTGGCACCGGCCTTCTTCCCATCATGAACTAAGAGCACGGGAGAACCTTTCTCCACAATCTTCATCTCCGCAGTTTTAAGCATCCCATGCAACTCGGAGAGATTCTTATCCATTCCATGCATGTTATAATTCATCACAAACTGATTATAACTTTTAGGCAATGAATTAAGAATGAGATCCGTGGCTAGCTCCAATGGGATTGGATAGCCAAGTTTCTCAAGGTTCTCTACATAACCTTTCATTTTCAGCATGTGAGGACTCACTTGTTGCCCTTCATTTATTTTGCAAGTAGTGAATGCAACAATGGTCTTGTACCTCTCTTGCCTAGCTTGTTCTTGAAACATGGCTCTTAACTCCACGCCTATCTCATAGGCTTCCAAATGTTCCAAACTTTGTTGGAGTTTTGAGCACATAGTAGCAAGCATGAGACAGCTTACATCTCTAGAATCATTACGATGTTTCTTGTAACTGTGTCTTTCTGCCCTAGGGGCAGTAGGTTCTGGTTCAGCAGGAAGAGGCCCATCGAGAATGTACAACTTATCTTCTTGCCTAAGAACAATTCTTAGGCTAAGGATCCAATCCATAAAGTTCGTACCATTCTCTTAGAGCTTATCCTTCTCAAGGATCGATCGCAACGAAATTGATTGAGTGTTAGTAGTCATTTTCTACAAATATGCAAAATTTCCAAAATTTAATAAGTACCAGTTTTCATTAAACAAATAGATAATGTATTTTTCAAACAAAATACTCCCACTAAATTATAGAACCTTCTTTATACTTCCAATGTATAGTATAATTTAGATGGGTTGAGATCCCGCTTTAATCAAATTTTCAGTACGCTTTGGCGCACCGCTCAAAATTAAATCAATTAGGTAGACAACTCTTGTCAATCATATCTCATATGACTCTCAGTTCTTTTTATGAGATTCTTTAAGAAATCCAAATTTCAAAAAGCATGTTAAATCTCATATGACTCTCAGTTCTTTTTATATACACGTAACATGATCTAGGTATTGAAATAATCATCATGAACGGGGCTCTGATACCACTGGTGGGTTTCGATGTAACATGCGCAACGGAATATAGCATTTAAAATTTATGAAACTCAAAGCCCATTGATCCGTTCATATGATTAAATCAAATACAACAATATGAATGATGACCTTGAATTCTAGCCTTGATCTTGGTGGAGATTTGAAGCTTGATCACAATGAAAGTAAGAACACGAACTTTGAAGATGATGAGCTTCACCCTCTAGCGGTATCCACACCACGAACGAATATCAAGGAGCTTCTTGATCTTGGTTGCTAGACCAAAATTATGAAACACACTTTCACAATTTAATATGACTATATGGAATTTTCTTGTGTATTATTTTGTTCTTCAATCAAAAGATATCTTGGAACAAAATAAACTCTCTCAAACTCTTTGGAGACTCACAAAATCATTAGGGAAGAGTGCTGGCCGAATTTGGTCTTTTATACACAAGTAGGACCTATTCCAAATAGGAAACTTGTGTCAAAATTCGTCCAAAATTCGTTTCCTAATCAAATTAGGAATCTGCCTCCCGACAGCACCGTGCGGCCGCCTAGAATACACTGTGCGGTCGCACAACTATCTGAAACAAACTGGTACAAAACTGAGCTAAGTGTGCGGCCGCCCAGTCCATACTGTGCGGTCGCCCACTTCCCCAGTATTCCAGAATTTCCAAAATTTCCAATATAGTCCTTTTAAAGATTCGTTCTCTTGTGTGTGACCCTCTAGGATTATACTAAGTTGGCAATGGGTTCAAACATGAATCCATAAGATATGATTAGGTTCTAGCAAACCTTCATACCTACCCAAATAGTATAACTAGATACAAGTTCGCATTCCTTTAGAATATGTCATAATCCCTTTATCCACGATGTCATTGAACACAAGTCATGGTCAAACAATCAACATGTTTTGTTCAATACTTTCTCAATTCCGAATATGTTGATAATCCAAATGACATTGATCCAATCAATTCATTTGAGTCCGTCCGAACATTTCATCAACATCATTCCTACGAGAGGCCCAAGCTTGACATCTCTCCGTGGAGGGACAAATCCATTTAGCTTATTATTCTTCCCTACGAGAATCCGATTATGCCAATCATACACTTTATAACTACCCGGTTAAAGGTAGCGTTTGAATATGTCAAACATAATGTTCATCAAGTGGAAGACTATAATAACTTCATGTTTAAGGATTCGAATGACATAACTAATATGAGATATATGTTCGACATAGACCATGACATAAATCTCATACAGCGGGTCATTGTCCAGTACCTTGTTCCAAACAAGCACCCATAAATCTAACATGATCATCCCATGATCATTTAGCCATTATACTAGTGCTTAACAAGTACTAGGGACGGAGATTATTATAAGTAAACATGAACAACAATAATAATCAAAACATCTCTTTATTGATATGAAATAAATGATAACAATTACAACGTTTATTAAACGTGCCTAGGGCACCACTACCAACAATAACCACTTCTCAAGTCAAGCTTCGAGTACACTACTGAACCTTGAAGCTGATCAAACAAGTCATCAATATGAGGTAACGGATATTTATTCTTGATAGTTACCTGATTAAGATCTCTGTAATCAATACACAATCGCAGAGTCCCATCTTTCTTTTTGACAAATAACACTGGTGCACCCCACGGTGATACACTAGGCTTGATGAAGCCCCTTTCAAGCAATTCCTCAAGATGTGTTTTCAACTCTCTTAACTCAGCTGGAGCCATTCTATAAGGTGCTTTAGAGATTGGTGCTGTACCTAGTAATAACAATACAGAACTCAAGCTCTCGATCAGGTGGCATACTATACTCAGAAGAGAACACATCTGAAAATTCAGACACAACAGGAATATCTTCCATCTTGGGAACAGATAAACTCTAGTCAAGCACACATGCGAGATACCCGGCACAACCACGAGATAAAAGTTTTCTAGTTTTAAAGTAGAAATAACATGTATAGCACATAAAGGCCTATCACCTTCAAAGGTAAAATCAGGCAAACCAGGTATAGAAAAAGTTACTACTTTTCTATGACAATCAACAGATACATGATGCACATAAAGCCAATCCATGCCAAGAATCACGTCAAAGTCTCTTATAGGTAACACGACTAGGTCAACAAGAAGGGCATGATCACCCACAAGAACCTCACATTTCTTGTAAACCTCAGAAGCAAACATGCAATCTCCCATAGGGGAAGATACTTCTAGCACATAAGGCATAGAATCAGGAAGAACATGTAAATGCGACACAAAATGAGATGCCACATAAGAATGAGATGAGCCTGGATCTATCAAGACTCGCGCTCTCGTACTAGAAAGTAATATAGTACCTCCTATGACCGCAGAAGACTCAGCTACACCCTGCTGATCTAGAGCAAACACTCGACCCTGAACTTTAGGTTGACCCCCACTATCTCTCTTAGTACCTGAAGCCTGTTGACTTGTACCCCCAACTTTACTTCCTTTGCCTTTAGGACAATTCTTGATAAAGTGCCCAGTTTCACCACAAGATAAGCATCTTCCTTGCTTTAGCCAACACTTGTCTTCAGAATGGCCTTCTTTCAAGCAATAACCACACACTCTCCTGGGACCTTGGACTGTTGTCTTCGAACCAGTTGATATACTACCTTTACTTTCAGATGGCTGTCGGAATCGAAGATATTGGTGGCTAGATTTACCACCCTTAGAACCAGATCCCTGTGCTTTCTCTGATACACGACCAGTCATGGTTGTTCCCAACTTCACCTTGTGTTCTTCAATGTCATTTTAAATAGCATAAGCCTTTTCCACTGCTTGATGATAACTAGTAAGCTGTAGAGAAAGAAGTTGCTTCCTATACTCAGTCCTCAACCCCTTCGCAAACCTCTGTGCCTTCTTGGTCTCATTTGGAACTAAGTGATCATAATACCTAGCCAATTCTGTGAACTTGGTTGAGTATTGCCCCACTGTCATGTTGGGTTTCGATGTAACATGCGCAGCGGAATATAGCATTTAAAATTTTATGAAACCCAAAGCCCATAGATCCGTTCATATGATTAAATCAAATACAACAATATGAATAGAGGATAAACTAACCCTTGATGACTTTGAATTCTAGCTTTGATCTTGGTGGAGATTTGAAGCTTGATCACAATGAAAGTAAGAACGCGAACTTTGAAGATGATGAGCTTCACCCTCTAGCGGTATCCACACCACGAACGAATATCAAGGAGCTTCTTGATCTTGGTTGCTAGACCAAATTGTGAAACACGTTTTCACAATTAATATGAACTATATGGAATTTTTCTTGTGTATTATTTTGTTCTTCAATCAAAAGATATCTTGGAACAAAATAAACTCTCTCAAACTCTTTGGACACTTGCACAAAAGCTATGATATGTTCTGGCCCGAATTTAGCTATTTATATACAAGTTAGACCTATTCCAAATAGGAAACTTGTGTCTAAACCCGTCCAAAATTCTTTTCCAAAACAAATTAGGAAACCTGTCCCGACATAGTGTGCGGCCGCCCAAAACCCTTGTGCGGTCGCACATCTATCTGGAAGGTTTCTGGTACAAACTGACCCAAACTGTGCGGCCGCCCAACCCATATTGTGCGGTCGCCCACTTGTCCAGATTCCCAGAAATTCCAAAATTCCAATGTAGTCCTTATTTAAGATTCGTTCTATTGTGTGTGACCCTCTAGGATTATACTAAGTTGGCAATGGGTTCAAACATGAAACCATAAGATATGATTAGGTTCTAGCAAACCGTCATACCTACCCAAATAGTATAACTAGATACAAGTTCGCATTCCTTTAGAATATGTCATAATCCCTTTGTCCACGATGTCATTGAACACAAGTCATGGTCAAACAGTCAGCATGTTTTGTTCAATACTTTCTCGATTCCGAATATGTTGATAATCCAAATGACATTGATCCAATCAATTCATTTGAGTCTGGCCGAACATTTCATCAACATCATTCCTACGAGAGGCCCAAGCTTGACATCTCTCCGAAGAGGGACAAATCCATTTAGCTTATTATTCTTCCCTACGTGAATCTGATTATGCCAATCATACCCTTTATAACTACCCGGTTAAAGGTAGCGTTTGAATATGTCAAACATAATATTCATCAAGTGGAAGACTATAATAACTTCATGTCTAAGGATTCGAATGACATAACTAATATGGGATATATGTTCGACATAGACCATGACATAAATCTCATACAGCGGGTCATGTCCAGTACCTTGTTCCAAACAAGTACCCATAAATCTAACATGATCATCCCATGATCATTTAGCCTTTATACTAGTGATTAACAAGTACTAGGGACGGAGATTATTATAAGTAAACATGAACAACAATAATAATCAAAACATCTCTTTATTGATATGAAATAAATGATAACAATTACAACGTTAATTAAACGTGCCTAAGGCACCACTACCAACAATCTCCCAATTGCCCTAGGCCCAATCTCCCATGTATCTAATACCCATGGACCTAACATGACTATCATGTTTAGCTTGTGGAAGTCCCTTTGTTAGAAGGTCCGCAACATTGTCTTCAGTAGGTACTCTGCATATATTTACGTCTCCCCTATCAACGATCTCTCGAATGATATGAAAACGCCTAAGTATGTGTTTGGATTTCTGATGTGCTCTTGGTTCCTTTGCTTGAGCAATAGCACCATTATTATCGCAATAAAGGTCTATTGGATTAGCAATACTAGGAACCACTTCAAGTTCAGTGATGAACTTCTTAATCCAAACAGCTTCCTTTGCAGCATCCGATCCAGCAATATACTCAGCTTCTATTGTAGAATCAGCGGTTGTACTCTGCTTGGAACTCTTCCAGCTTACAGCTCCACCATTTAACATAAACACAAAACCCGATTGCGATCGGCTATCATCTTTGTCGGTTTGGAAGCTTGCATCCGTGTAGGCATTTACAACGAGATCATCTTCCATTCCTCCATAGACCAAAAACGAATCTTTAGTCCTTCTCAATTACTTAAGAATCGCTTTTACGGCCACCCAGTGATTTTCACCGGGGTCGGATTGGTATCTACTTGTCATGCTTAAAGCATAAGATACATCCGGCCTAGTACAAATCATGAAATACATGATGGACCCAATATCCGAAGCATATGGAACATCATTCATTTCTCACGCTCATCTTTTGTCTTAGGACATTGAGTCTTGCTTAGAGAAACTCCATGTAACACTGGTAAGGTGCCTCTCTTAGAATTTTCCATACGAAATCTTCTAATGACCTTGTCAATGTATGTACTTTGGCTTAAACCAAGTAGCCTCCTTGGTCTATCTCTATAGATCTTAATGCCAAGTATATATGCGGCTTCACCCATATCTTTCATTGCAAAACACTTTCCTAACCAAGTCTTTACGGACTGAAGTGTAGGAATGTCGTTTCCAATGAGTAATATGTCATCCACGTATAAAATAAGGAATAGCACTATGCTCCCACTAATCTTCTTGTATACACAAGGTTTATCCTCGTTCTTGATGAAACCAAACTCTTTGACCGATTCATCAAAACGAAGATTCCAACTCCTAGAAGCTTGCTTTAATCCATAGATGGATCTCTGCAATTTGCATACCTTAGAATTCTGTTCAAAACCTTCTGGTTGTGTCATATACACATCCTCTTGTAGTTTTCCATTTAGGAAAGCGGTTTTGACATCCATTTGCCATATTTCATAGTCATGATATGCGGCAATAGCAAGCAGAATTCTTATAGACTTGATCATTGCTACGGGTGAAAAGGTCTCATCATAGTCAATACCATGAACTTGCCTATAACCTTTCGCTACAAGTTGTAAGTACCCCAATTGAAACCGACCTATCTTAGAGGTAGCCTTAGCACCGTTTCAGGGATAAGCTGATAGGCCAGGACCTCCCTAGGATAAACTATAAATTCCAGGACTACTCTGGTATAAAATTGGAAAAATCCAGAAGCTCGCCAGGATGAGCCGTACGGATGATTTGGGGACTAGAGGGGCCTAGCCGTACGGCTGGTTTGGGCGCCCTCAGTCCCTATAAATAGAACCCCTTGCTGATCATTTTAGGGGGGAGAAATACACATTAGAGAGGTCACTCTGCTGGAATTTCCACAGAGAAAGAGTGAGAGTGATCACATACAAAAAAGGAGAGAAGAAAGGAAGATTGGCCTTAACCATCATAGGTAAAGCCACCTCCCCCCTCCTTTCTCTTCATCTTACTCCTATTTTCTTTCTCATATCTTGGTTATACATGTATTTACTATTCATTCATGCAAAGACTTGTCCATTTCAAGCACCTTTTGTTTCTTGCAAGACTTGTCCATTATCAAGCACTATATATATCTATCTATTACATTACTATCTTGTCCAAGCTATGAGAAGTTCAAAGGTTCCCTCCATACCTTGTATGGAAGAGGTTCTAAACCTAGACACTCATAGACTTGTTGATTGTCATTTATATTCCTTATTCATGTAAATGGTATGCTTGTTTGGCCATGATAATCATGAGGATGATGAAACCTTAGTGTTCATCCTCAAAATCCCACTTTTGGGTCATAAAGATTCAATCTTTATGTGTTATTTTGACTCTTGGAAGGATTTTAAGTCATAAAATGTCATCTTGGTAATAAAGTTCCAATCTTTATTCACCAAATGACCAACTTGGGTCCAAAGGGGACATTCATCAACTTTCTTGATTTTCTCCTATGATTGCTCATGATCACACCCAAATACTTGTTTTTGGGGACCAAGTGATGATCATTTAGCATAGGAATGATGTTATAAAACTTGTAAAATGATTTCTTGCAAATTGGGATCACAAACAGTTTGTCCAGCTTCAGACAGAATACCCTGTTTCTGTTCTGAACTGGACTGTTCTTGAGCAAACTGTAAAACCACAGAATCGCCTCCTCCAGCCGTACGGCTACTTTAGGTAGGAGGGCAAAATTGCCTGTTTTTCCCTCTGACCTTTATCTTATCACTCAAGGCCCCCTTTTCAGTCAAGTTTTCTCAAATAAAATCAATGGCAGAATCTTTCCGTTAAATACACACACACACATACGCACATTTTAACTAACTTAGGGAGACTCGGCTTTGTCCGAGGCAACTTGAGAGGACGTAAAAACTCCTCCCAAGTTGTAACCTGACCTCCGAACCTTTGAACTCAAACCTTTGTCATTTTGTTGGGTTTAAAATTAACAAAATGTGGCGACTCCGTTAAATTTGACCGGTTCCCGTGTTTGGCATTTTGTCCTCGTGCGGACCTTGCTTGTTTCGCCCCCGAGGATGGGATCCTTACAGTGGCGACTCCGCTGGGGAGTTAGAGTGAATTCAGACTTCTTTCTAGAAGGTTCGGGGGCATTCTTGTGTGGGTCAAACTGCCGTTCCCGTTAGTTGACTTCTTGCATATTTGTGTGTGTTTGCTGTTTCTGTTTGAACTGTTTTGAGTACATATGTTCTGGAAACACAATAAACTGGGGCTTGATGATCATAGAAGTTGGAGAAACTGAGAAAAATCTTCACCCTCTTGCTTTAGCCGTACGGCTACTTTGGGTAGGGACCAGAATGTTGCCAATTAACAGTTTGGTGCAGGGCTGCAACATTCTGGGTGCCCCCTCTGCTTCTGCTTGTCCAGGTTCCAAATTTACAGTCTTACTTGTGCACATTACCTTCATTCTTTTGGCCAAAACTTGGTTTTAAAAGGTAATAAAACTTGGTTATGCATGATCTTTTGTCAATAAAATGGACTCAACTTTACGTGGCCGGACTGTGGGCCCGTAAAGTTGAGTCCAAATTCCGGGGCGTTACAAGTGGTATCAGAGCTTTGGCTTCGATCTTTTGGGAGTTTAGATTTTATAAGTTTTGGCCAAAGCATTAAGTTTGATCTTAGGGTAATCATAGGAGAATTCATTATGATTTAACTTATTAAGATTATGTCCATCTTTCGAATGTGTTGGTTTATAATGTTTATTTTCTTAGCATGTTTAAGTTATGATCATACTTGGGTTAATGATTTATTTCTATTTTAGGCTAAATGGGACCAAAACGAAGAGTAAGTGCGAGGATTCAAAGCCAAAGGGGAGGTCGACAACCGAACCGCACCGACAATGTAACAAGAGCAAATCGTAACCGTGTTGAGAATGATCGTGTTGAAGGTCAGGCAGAGAATAGTGATAATCGTGGGGTTAGTAATACATAAAATGTTATGGCTAATGACCAAGGAAATGTGGCTAATGGTCAAGGTGTGCAGGAACCACTAGCAGAGATAGCCCCATTATTGCAAGCACTTACAGGATTGATCCAGGTGCAACAACAAGCCCAGCAGCAGCAACCACTTGTTGGTGGTGTCCCACTTAGGCAGAACAGTGAACTAGCAGAGTTTAGGAAGCACACTAGTGCAACATTTAGTGGTATTAGGGGACCGATAGCAGCGGAGGATTGGGCGCAAGAGATGGAGAAAACGTTCAATGGAATGCGTTTCACTGAGGCGAACAAAGTACCGTGCGCCACCTTCATGTTAAAAGAAGGTGCTTATGATTGGTGGCTCATGGAGAAGAGGAAGCATGAGAATGATGAATTTCCCTTTACCTGGGAAGATTTTAAGGTTGTGTTTTACGAGAAGTATTTTCCCCGAAGTGAGCAAATTCAAAAGGAGAATAATTTCATTAAGCTGGAGCAGAAGAGCAAGACCGTATTTGAGTATGAGGCTGAGTTTGCGCGACTTGCCAAATTTGCCCATGCATATGTGGCAACTGAGGAGAACCGGGTTTGTAGATTTGAAGAGGGTTTAAGGCCAGCGATTAAGAGGGGTGTTATACCTTTTGAGCTTAAAACATATAAAGAGGTGGTGAACAAAGCGTTGCTAGTAGAAAGAGGTTTGAATGAGGTGCAGGCTGATTGGAATGACAAGCAAAAGAAGAGAGATAGGCAAACTGTGGATAATAAGGATTCAGGGAGTCAGCCAAAAAGGCAAGTTACTCAAGGTGTTGTTGGCATCACTTGTAGTGAATGTGGAGGTAACCATGATACTCAACGTTGTTATAGGATCTTGAAAGCATGTTTCAACTGTGGGAAGACATGACATTTGATTAAGAATTGCACGGAACCTCTTAAAGAGCAGTTCAAGAAAGGTCGTGAGAACAAAGACAAGAATAAGGACAACAAGGGCGAGTCGAATTCGAACCGGACAGGAAGGATCTATACTATGACGACTAAAGATGATGAGGATGCAAACTGGACAGTCGCAGGTACGTTAAGTTTAGAGGACTAAACTTCTTTTAAGGTGGTAAGAATGTAATATCCGGGAAATTCTACTTCTATTTTAGAGTTTATTAATTTGGAGTTAACACACATTATAAATATTTTTGGACCAAATAGTAAATAATATTATTGGGCTTTTACAAAATAGATTGAGATGAGCAATGCTGGACACTCAAATTAGACTAATTAAAACTATAAGGAAATAGTAGGATTAAGTAGTTGGGCTCGGCCCATTTAAAGGTGTAATTAGTAACTAAGTTGGGTTTTTAATATAAAACAAAAACAGAGTCTCGTGATTTAGGGATCAGTAAAAGAATTAACAAAAAATTTGGAGACGGCGCCGCAAGAGAACGGACAGACTAGGTTACGGAGAACAATTGAGAAGCAGTGGCGCGTTTGAGAAGACGATCGAGGTATGATATTGTACTACTTTAAACTGTGGATTTGAGTGAATTATGTATGGAGGGAGTATGCAATTCATGGGTTTGAACTGCCAAATCAAATTAAGGTTGGTCTTCTTGGGGTTTAGTGTGTGTGAGTGTGTGCAGATTAGTGTTTGTGTGTGTGCGTGTTTGTGCGTGTGCAGGTGGTGTGTGTGATTGTGGGCATAAATGGAGGTGCTTAGTTAAATTGCTAGGTTAATCAGAATATTGATTTCATGTCTAGGGATAGACTGAATGATTTAGGTGGATGAATTATCATATGTAATTTGGGAATAAGCTTTTTAGTACATTATTTAAATGGATTATATTTTAAGTTTGATTCATGAATTTAGGGTATGGTAGCTGTTGGTTTTCATAAAATATTTAATTTTATTAAGTACTGAAACTAAGTTTATTAAGTTAGTTACAATGTGTGTTTCTTTTGATTTTAGATTTTAGCAAGATAGCTTAAGCTAATGATCCGGGCACCTGATTGGAGCAGCAGTGAGAATCCCAATTAAGGTAAGGGATTGTACATCATTCAGGTTATTATTTCGTTATATTACCGTTTCAGTTATTAGGCTTCCGCATTATTTTTGGCGATGTACGTTCTTTTATACGGTCAAACTGACATCGTGTCAGTATTTGCATTGACTCCCTCGGTCACCGTCTTTTGATAATCTTTTGTTATTCGTTTGCTAAATTCGTATCTTTTGTTGGCCCTTTGTTAATTCGTTTGCTAAATTCGTATCATATGTTTGTCCATACGTGAAACCTTTTTGTGAGCTTTTGAAATTCGTATTTCGTATAAAAAGAGTTTTGATGAGATAAGCTTTTGAAAACATTTTGTATCCGATCAATGAGCACATAAGTTAAACAACTCGTTATGACGGGGTTTATTTGATTTAGGCCTGTAAAAAGGCAACCTTAGTTCACTGCCCAAGAGGGGTAGTGAGGTGTTCCGGAATCCACCACTTTGTATTTGTGTGCTCTACTGAGCTTTTGTCCCTACGGGGAATTTAGGTTTGAAAAGGTCACTAGACCACTTATGTGATTATTGGTATCTATGAGAAGTCTCGTTGTTTACGGCTGGTATGGGACGGTCGTAAATGATTAGATTTCTCGAGTTATTTTGTTCAGTTATCAGTCCTTTGAAATTCTGAAATCTGTGAGTGATTTATTTATTTATAGCTGGTATGAGACGGTTATAGATAATTAAATCATTCGAGTCTACTTGCTTCAATTTGTCATCATTTGGAATTCCATAATATCTGTGAGTAATTTAGTTATCTACAAACGGTATGGGACGGTTGTAGGTAATTAAATCACTCGAGTCTATTTTGTTAAATTTGTAAAAGTTTTGGATATTTAGTGAAAGGGTTTGAAATTCCTTTTTGATTTGTACTCGTCGATATTCCTTCAGGTCAACTCCTCCTTAGTAACCGGAGGGGTTGTATATGAACTTACTGAGCTTTTGTTCGCTCACCCCTTTCATTCTATTTTCTTCCAGGTAATAAATAGGATGGAAGTCTCAGTCTCTGGAGCGTTTAGAAGATGTTCAAAGAATTTTAGATTGGTTTTGATTATTATTAGTCTAGACGCTTTAGTTGATTATTTCAGTTATTGGGAATTGTTAGACTTTATTGCTTGTTGAGTATTAGATGTCATCTTTTGACTGTGTTTAATTAATGGATTTGATTAGTCTTATAAAAGTCTTATGGTTTAGTATTGTAAATGGTGACGTGGCCGGACTGTGGGCCCGTAAAGTTGAGTCCAAATTCCGGGGCGTTACAAGTGGTATCAGAGCTTTGGCTTCGATCTTTTGGGAGTTTAGATTTTATAAGTTTTGGCCAAAGCATTAAGTTTGATCTTAGGGTAATCATAGGAGAATTCATTATGATTTAACTCATTAAGATTATGTCCATCTTTCGAATGTGTTGGTTTATAATGTTTATTTTCTTAGCATGTATAAGTTATGATCATACTTGGGTTAATGATTTATTTCTATTTTAGGCTAAATGGGACCAAAACGATGAGTAAGTGCGAGGATTCAAAGCCAAAGGGGAGGTCGACAACCGAACCGCACCGACAATGTAACAAGAGCAAATCGTAACCGTGTTGAGAATGATCGTGTTGAAGGTCAGGCAGAGAATAGTGATAATCGTGGGGTTAGTAATACACAAAATGTTATGGCTAATGACCAAGGAAATGTGGCTAATGGTCAAGGTGTGCAGCAACCACTAGCAGAGATAGCCCCATTATTGCAAGCACTTACAGGATTGATCCAGGTGCAACAACAAGCCCAGCAGCAGCAACCACTTGTTGGTGGTGTTCCACTTAGGCAGAACAGTGAACTAGCAGAGTTTAGGAAGCACATTAGTGCAACATTTAGTGGTATTGGGGGACCGATAGCAGCGGAGGATTGGGTGCAAGAGATGGAGAAAACGTTCAATGGAATGCGTTTCACTGAGGCGAACAAAGTACCGTGCGCCACCTTCATGTTAAAAGAAGGTGCTTATGATTGGTGGCTCATGGAGAAGAGGAAGCATGAGAATGATGATTTTCCCTTTACCTGGGAAGATTTTAAGGTTGTGTTTTACGAGAAGTATTTTCCCCGAAGTGAGCAAATTCAAAAGGAGAATAATTTCATTAAGCTGGAGCAGAAGAGCAAGACCGTATTTGAGTATGAGGCTGAGTTTGCGCGACTTGCCAAATTTGCCCATGCATATGTGGCAACTGAGGAGAACCGGGTTCGTAGATTTGAAGAGGGTTTAAGGCCAGCGATTAAGAGGGGTGTTGTACCTTTTGAGCTTAAAACATATAAAGAGGTGGTTAACAAAGCGTTGCTAGTAGAAAGAGGTTTGAATGAGGTGCAGGCTGATTGGAATGACAAACAAAAGAAGAGAGATAGGCAAACTGTGGATAATAAGGATTCAGGGAGTCAGCCAAAAAGGCAAGTTACTCAAGGTGTTGTTGGCATCACTTGTAGTGAATGTGGAGGTAACCATGATACTCAACGTTGTTATAGGATCTTGAAAGCATGTTTCAACTATGGGAAGACAGGACATTTGATTAAGAATTGCACTGAACCTCTTAAAGAGCAGTTCAAGAAAGGTCGTGAGAACAAAGACAAGAATAAGGACAACAAGGGCGAGTCGAATTCGAACCGGACAGGAAGGATCTATACTATGACGACTAAAGATGATGAGGATGCAAACTGGACAGTCGCAGGTACGTTAAGTTTAGAGGACTAAACTTCTTTTAAGGTGGTAAGAATGTAATATCCGGGAAATTCTACTTCTATTTTAGAGTTTATTAATTTGGAGTTAACACACATTATAAATATTTTTGGACCAAATAGTAAATAATATTATTGGGCTTTTACAAAATAGATTGAGATGAGCAATGCTGGACACTCAAATTAGACTAATTAAAACTATAAGGAAATAGTAGGATTAAGTAGTTGGGCTCGGCCCATTTAAAGGTGTAATTAGTAACTAAGTTGGGTTTTTAATATAAAACAAAAACAGAGTCTCGTGATTTAGGGATCAGTAAAAGAATTAACAAAAAATTTGGAGACGGCGCCGCAAGAGAACAGACAGACTAGGTTACGGAGAACAATTGAGAAGCAGTGGCGCGTTTGAGAAGACGATCGAGGTATGATATTGTACTACTTTAAACTGTGGATTTGAGTGAATTATGTATGGAGGGAGTATGCAATTCATGGGTTTGAACTGCCAAATCAAATTAAGGTTGGTCTTCTTGGGGTTTAGTGTGTGTGAGTGTGTGCAGATTAGTGTTTGTGTGTGTGCGTATGTGTGCGTGTGCAGGTGGTGTGTGTGATTGTGGGCATAAATGGAGGTGCTTAGTTAAATTGCTAGGTTAATCAGAATATTGATTTCATGTCTAGGGATAGACTGAATGATTTAGGTGGATGAATTATCATATGTAATTTGGGAATAAGCTTTTTAGTACATTATTTAAATGGATTATATTTTAAGTTTGATTCATGAATTTAGGGTATGGTAGCTGTTGGTTTTCATAAAATATTTAATTTTATTAAGTACTGAAACTAAGTTTATTAAGTTAGTTACAATGTGTGTTTCTTTTGATTTTAGATTTTAGCAAGACAGCTTAAGCTAATGATCCGGGCACCTGATTGGAGCAGCAGTGAGAATCCCAATTAAGGTAAGGGATTGTACATCATTCAGGTTATTATTTCGTTATATTACCGTTTCAGTTATTAGGCTTCCGCATTATTTTTGGCGATGTACGTTCTTTTATACGGTCAAACTGACATCGTGTCAGTATTTGCATTGACTCCCTCGGTCACCGTCTTTTGATAATCTTTTGTTATTCGTTTGCTAAATTCGTATCTTTTGTTGGCCCTTTGTTAATTCGTTTGCTAAATTTGTATCATTTGTTTGTCCATACGTGAAACCTTTTTGTGAGCTTTTGAAATTCGTATTTCGTATAAAAAGAGTTTTGATGAGATAAGCTTTTGAAAACATTTTGTATCCGATCAATGAGCACATAAGTTAAACAACTCGTTACGACGGGGTTTATTTGATTTAGGCCTGTAAAAAGGCAACCTTAGTTCACTGCCCAAGAGGGGTAGTGAGGTGATCCGGAATCCACCACTTTGTATTTGTGTGCTCTACTGAGCTTTTGTCCCTACGGGGAATTTAGGTTTGAAAAGGTCACTAGACCACTTATGTGATTATTGGTATCTATGAGAAGTCTCGTTGTTTACGGCTGGTATGGGACGGTCGTAAATGATTAGATTTCTCGAGTTATTTTGTTCAGTTATCAGTCCTTTGAAATTCTGAAATTTGTGAGTGATTTATTTATTTATAGCTTGTATGGGACGGTTATAGATAATTAAATCATTCGAGTCTACTTGCTTCAATTTGTCATCATTTGGAATTCCCTAATATTTGTGAGTAATTTAGTTATCTACAAACGGTATGGGACGGTTGTAGGTAATTAAATCACTCGAGTCTATTTTGTTAAATTTGTAAAAGTTTTGGAGATTTAGTGAAAGCGTTTGAAATTCCTTTTTGATTTGTACTCGTCGATATTCCTTCAGGTCAACTCCTCCTTAGTAACCGGAGGGGTTGTATATGAACTTACTGAGCTTTTGTTCGCTCACCCCTTTCATTCTCTTTTCTTCCAGGTAATAAATAGGATGGAAGTCTCAGTCTCTGGAGCATTTAGAAGATGTTCAAAGAATTTTAGATTGGTTTTGATTATTATTTAACTAGACGCTTTAGTTGATTATTTCAGTTATTGGGAATTGTTAGACTTTATTGCTTGTTGAGTATTAGATGTCATCTTTTGACTGTGTTTAATTAATGGATTTGATTAGTCTTATAAAAGTCTTATGGTTTAGTATGGTAAATGGTGACGTGGCCGGACTGTGGGCCCGTAAAGTTGAATCCAAATTCCGGGGCGTTACAGTAAGGGTTTTCTTGAGTCTCCTCGTTGTGCACAAATTGCTTTGTATAAAAGGGTTTCAATGTAAAATATTTCTTTTGCAAAAGTTGTTGGATTTTGAGCAACATGCACAGCGGATTAAACCCAAAAAGCCTAGATCCGATCACGATGATTAAATTAATATGGAGATGAATTTAGAACACTAACCGTGACGGTGCTTTAAAATTCTGAGATCTTCAATCTTTGTTCTTCGCGCTTCTTCGAATCACGAATGTAGGAACGACCGCAAAACTTGGATCACGAACTTTGAAGGAGTTGATGCCAACGCCCTCTATGTTTATCCACACGCGAACGAATTTCAAGAACGATTCTTGAACCGGATTGCTAGACCCAATAGAAACTCTTTCTACTTTGAAGGCTATATGGAAAATCAATGTTCTTGTTCTTGAGGAAGAAGAAGAACTTATTTTTCTCTCTCTCGGAGGCTATCTAATTGATATGGAATCAATTCATACTGATTAGGTCGTTGTTAGAGGTTTATATACTTATTAGTCCTAAACCGTTTAGGAGAAATAGGTTAAAACCCGTCACAACACGAAATCAGTTTTTGGGCCCGAACAGGGCCTGCTCGGCCGAGTCCTTTAAGGTGCTCGGCCGAGCACCTTTGCTCCAGAAAATCTGACCTTCTGATTTCCCATGCTCGGCCGAGTCATATGAGGTGCTCGGCCGAGCACCACCAGAATTCCGATTTTAGCCTTTTAAACAATTCGTCCTTTTGTGTGTGACCCCATAGGATTATATTAAGTTGGCAATGAGCCCAAACACATTTGTGCTCATAAATCATGAGCGGACTCTAGCAAGCCATCATGACTACCCAATTAATATAACTTGTATAAGTTCATGAATCCTTTATAGAACATATTACAATCTCTTTGTTTCACGATGTCTATTGAACGTAAGCCATGGTCAATGGTCAACTTACAATGTTCAATGCTTTCTCGATCCAGAATGTATTGATAGTACAAATCTTATTTGAGCACGGCCATGCATTTCATCAACACCATTCTTCGAGTGGCCAAAGCTTGACATCTCTCTCTTACGAGGAACAAATCCCTTCTTGATTTATTACCTTTCCCTACATGAATCCGATTACGCCAATCACATTCTTATAGCTACCCGATTAGGGTAACGTTTGAATATGTCAAACGTAATGTTCATCGAGTGGAAGACTGTGATAATCTCAGGTCTAAAGATTCCAGTAATATAACTATATGAGACTTAATTATGACATTGTGACCATGACATAAATCTCATATGGGTCAGTCCAGTATTTGGTATCCAACTAATACCCATAAGTTTAATTGTATCCCATACACCATAATCATCATATGATTATCCATTAAACTTATACTAACAATTAATCATAATTATCAGGGACGGGGATTATTATAATAAACATGCAAAGGATATAATAATCAAACATTCAATATCTTTAATATATAAATAACATTAATCGTTTTACAAAACATGCCTAGAGCATACAACACCAACAATCTCCCACCTTGCACTAGGCCTAATTAAGTATCGAATACCCATAGACCTAACATGACCATCATGCTTTGCTTGTGAAGACCTTTGTCAATGGGTCGGCAATGTTATCATCAGTTGGTACTTGCATATATTCACGTCACCTCTTGTTAATGATTTCTCGAATGACAATGGTAACGCCTAAGTATGTGTTTGGACTTCTGATGGTTTCTTGGTTCCTTGCTTGAGCAATAGCACCATTATTATCACAATAAAGGTCCTAATTGGATCAGCAATGCTAGGAACTACCTCTAGTTCAGTTATGAACTTCTTGATCCAAACAGCTTCTTTAGCAGCATCGGATGCAGTAATATACTCAGCTTCCGTTGTAGAATCAGCGACCGTACTTTGCTTAGAACTCTTCCAGCTAACAGCAGCTCCAATAAGCACAAATCCAAATCCAGATTGCGATCTAAAATCATCCTTGTCGGTTTGGAAGCATCACATCTGTGTAACACTTACAACAAGATCACCTTCCACACCTCCATACACCAAGAACGAATCTTTAGTCCTTCGCAAGTACTTAAGAATCGTCTTGACTGCAATCCAATGATTTTCACCAGGATTTGATTGATATCTACTCGTCATGCTCAAAGCATACGAGACATAGGGTCTAGTACATATCATGGCATAACATGATTGATCCAATGCGGAAGCATATGGAATCCCAATCATAT
>JAOWBW010000882.1:495663-564709 GCA_026119855.1 Campanula takesimana
AATCAGCAAAGCAACTATATCTTGCCGACGAACAATATGCCGAAAATATCTTGGCCGATTAACATCTTTACAAATTATGTCTTGCCGATATGAAACAAAAAAAAATATTCAAAATTCAAATTCATCAGATAGATCTCATTCTAACGGATAAGGATTCTCTGACACATCGGCGTAAGCAATGTCAAATCAAGGTACAATCGGTCACACCACCTCTCTGACACGTGTGTGTGCACCGCCTTACCAAATCGTGTCAAAGATTTATCCAAAACCTTGTGATAATCAGAAAGGTAATTCTTATATTTACAATATTATTGTTGCCATTTTTACCCTTTCTCTCTCCTAATTTAACCTTTTAATTTCAACCTCCGGTTCGTGCATTTAATGCATTGTGTGCGCACGTTCTCCGAGTGAATTCGCTACAGTTAACTCCCTCATTATTTCTCTTCTCCCCATGCAAACCCTTCTTATTCTCTCTCTCTTCCATAACATATAAAAGCTTCACTTAAACCTCTTCTTATTCTTTCGCTCTTCACTCACCTGAACTCTCCTTGTTTCTTGTGTTCATCATCATCATCTTCTACAAGTCTACAAAGATATTACTCTAATCTATGGTAACCATTTGATGATTTACATTTGTTACTCAACATTTAGTTTGAACTAATTGATTGTGTCTAACTTGTGAGATTTCTTGAGTGATTTTGCAGATAAGGTCGAGCAACGAAAAGGATATTCTATGGAGGCTATGTTGACTCCACATTCTTCGACGACACTCTTGACGGTGATTTCTTGAGAAATCTATTGATTGGGTTCTCTTCTGGACTCTTTCATCACTCCAACTGGTGTTGAGTTTCATATTTTTGGGTCAAGTGCAAGAAGTTTTCCTCCAACGCCTCAGTTATCTCTGCCCAAAATGATCCGTCTACCTTCGTCTCCATCAATTATACTGTCGCTGCATCCCGATCTCTATCACTCCATCCTCTATTTCTGATGCTTTCCCTCTCCTTGGAAGTGAAGGTGTACTAGTCTAGCTGATGATAAGTACTTGGGACAAGGTATGGACCCTTATGAGGGGAGCCGTCCTAGACTTAGTGGAGATACTCATCTGAAATCTCATTATAGAAGGAGATATTTTTCTCTTGCTGAAATCGTGGATAGATGTTTGGTTTGTAGATCTGGATCCCACAGCCATGTAACTGATATTCAGTTTGAGGCAATGGCAGCCATTGTATTACAAGAAGAATTCAATGGTTGTGCCTACCTATTTAAAGTCATTGAAATTGCTGCTGTTAAGTGGAAAGAAGACAGAAGAAAGAACAAGGCTCACCTGGTAAGGGTTGTCACTAGATGCTGATAAGCACAATCTTAAGGAACATTAAGAGATTGTCAGAGCTTCCCCAGCACCTCCAAGTTTTGACTTTGACAAACTGAATCTTTCAAGCTTACTGATTGGAATAGAATCTCCAAAAAGGCTTCTACCGGCACAGTAGTTGTGTCAAGCTGCTGGTTCTCCAAAGAAAAAAGGCAAAGAAAGTTGTTAAGGTTGCCACTGTTGCTCCTACCGATGTCGCTACTCCTGCACCATGTACCGACAGGATTCTTGCTGACTCAACTCCTGCTGCTCCTAGAAAAAGGAAGTTAGTCAAGGCTGCTGATAAAGTATAAACCAAAAAGTCAAAAGTCATATCTGCCGGTGAACCATCTGCCGTTCCAAAGCCAAAACCTGTCTGATCAAGTTCCAGTCTGTGACAATTCTAAGTGCTGATCCTAGAGCCAAAATGATAAGATTTGCTCCATCTCTTCTCTCTGGTATTTCACTGACTTCTCCTATAATTAAGGCTGAAGTAGAAGACATTGCTGATCTGGATGAAGATCCTATTGCTGATGTACTAAAGAAGTCTGCTGTTGTAAGAAAATGCCGACCAGTAAGAAACCCCACTTTCCATTCTTTCTATCGCAACCATTGGTCCTTCACTATAAGGTCCTTCCAAAGAATTGGGTGTTTCCCATTGATCATCTCCATCCCTTTATTCGCCGACTGCTCCAGTTTTATGAGGAAAGAAAGGATTAGTTCCTCCTGGGAATCGAGCTGATTATGTGGATCTTACTAGCTTGAACCGGCTCACTGATATATTCAAAGAGAAGTTTGTCCCTCTTCAAAAATTTCAAAGTTATCAGAAGCTGAGCTCAGGTTAAACTTTGGCGTTACTTTGATCTGCTGCCGACTCCGTGGAATCAGTCTACCTCTTCCAAGATAGATTTAGACAAGACTTGATGGTCTAAAGTGTATGGGTCTCCTATGCTGAGTATACGCCAGCAGTCAAACTTCCTTGAATCTGATCCCTACCATTAGGAAGACCAGAAGATAATGATGACTTACTTGTCTACAACGATAGTGAGACCATCTCCACTGGTCATCTTACTGATCAATTCTTGAAGAAAGTAAAGACTATCACCATTGATCTGATAAGGGAATCTGAAGCTTTTCTCTCCCATCGTGCGGCCAAGCAACCAGCAATTATTCCATCTCCAACTCCAAGCAGCTCAGTAGATATTTCTGACTTCGTCTGTGCTCACAAATCTGCTGGTGACACTCTCACTTCTTCAGATTCAATTGGTGAGTATGACAAGATGCCAATTAGCATTGTCTACAAGAAGCCCTCAGTTCCTTTCTCTACTATATCATCTATTGAAGCATTTGCTGCTCCCGTACTAGCTAGTGATGGCTCTGAGCGTGGCTCTGCTGATAAATCTGTTGAACAGATTGTTGAGAAAACTTCAGACACTCAACCTGCTAATGGAACCAGTACTGCTGATGAAGTTGTTGAGAAACTAAGGAAACTCAACCTCTGATTGAAGAAATTTAAAAGAAGACCAGCTTGCATCACTTGAGCAAACTACTGACACTCAAGTTGTTGATGAAGTTGCTGTTGAAGAGTTACCGATTTCAGGAGGAGCTTGTGCCGATGAAGAAGATGCAGCTGCTGATATAGACCTTGCTGATGAGCCAACTGCTGACACTCAGATTATTCTTGCTTCTGCTGATGAAGTCTCTGAGAAAACTTTAGATACTCAGATTGTTCAATTCTTATCTCATCTATTGATGTGATTCTGGTTGAGTCTACGGTTTGAGAGAGGTTTGTTGAGTTGGGAGGAGGAGCTGCTGACAAGACACTGCCATTGATGCAATGATTGCTACTGATCTACAGTTTGAGGAACTTCAGGGTGCTTTATTTGCTCCTGAGAACCCCTTCTTCTCCTGCTCCTGAGGTACAACCAGGTGTTGCTGTTGAAGTGCACACAGTTGCTGATAGTGTTCCTGCTGCTGATGAGGAAAGCTCAGATGAGATAGATCCTGCTGACTATGTGGAGTTGTCGGTCCTTATGGAGGAGGCTGAAAGAGATTCTGCTCCACCTCCTGAGTACAACTGTGAAATACACGCCAAGGAGATGATGAGTTCTTTCTGGTACACTACCGGCATCTCTATTCCTTCTAACATTTTTGGCCAACCGTTGTTTCCTCTTCATCAACCAATCTTGTCTTTCCGATCTACGCTCTAGAGCATTACCTCTCCTTTCGGCAAAGAACATCCAAATTACACCAATCATACCTTCCTTGCTGGGTGCTCCGCTGCTGAAAAGATAAATATTCATGCCCTAGATTAAACCAGATTTTCAAAAGGAGGAAAGGGAAGGCTCCCCGGGTGTCAAAGCTCAAGGTAAATAGACCCGTCTATGAACCTCTTCACTGCTGGAAGATAAAGGTTGGAGGCAAAATCACCTACCTGGTCCCTCTCCTAAGGAGGTTTGTATCGTCACGAATGGGTGGATGAGAAGGTGCATGATGATCAACGGCGAACTTCATGATATACTTGAGTTTAGGGCTACTGATTCTCGTAGTCTAGCTATTCTTAGTCAAATCTGCTGCTGTAGCACTGACTCTACCGATGTTTCACCCTCGCCAACGTGCTGATCACCTTGTCTTTACCTTAAGAATGCTGATGGCAAATTAGTCAACATGGTTCTTGAAGGTCGTGCCTGCTTGAATCTCTTGCTGGCTTTATTTCTTTCCCATGGAGGACAATGGTGTTTTTCATCCGTCTAGAGATCATTAGATTATTGTGCATCCTGACTTTCCTCTGCCGATATTCCATGCCAATACTGCTGCTGATCTTATTGACTCTACCTCTATTCCTGCTGAGTTCCTTCTTACCGATAAATATGCTGCTGATGCTACTTTCATTCAACAAGTTCTGGCCTTGCCTCTGCCATCTGCTCCCGTTCTGATGCCAGCTTCTCCTTTGCTGATCGTTATATCTTCCGATGATGAGATGTCTGTGCCTATTCCGATGGTGTTGTAGAAGATGTTGATCTAATCAATGAAGATTTTATTCCTTCCTTCCTGATGCATTCTTCTCTTGCTCTTACGAAGCCCGTGGTACTGAATAGTATGTATGAATACTTCAGTCACCTTGAAGGGGATACTGAGGATCTACAAGTGCCTATTACTCATGCCGATCTAGGTGATACTGGCCTCTTCCTCCGAGACAAATTGAACCGTATCTATGAGGATCTCTCTGACAAAATCCTTAAGTCCGATCAGTAGGAGGAAAACAAGAGAATCCAAGACCTGAAAGAACTTCTGGAGGACAGGGAATCAAGACTGATTGCCCTATCAGAAAGTTTGGGGAGTATGCATTCCATTCAGAAGCAACTTGTTGATGACCAAAGATTGCAGATCAGAGACATGGAGAAAATTGAAAAAGAGCTATCTGTAACCAAGACTGCTCTTGATGATGCTCAACTGAAGATTTCTGCTCTTGAAGCCAACAATAAGATTCTGACGGAAAGGTTACAAAGTGCTCAGAGGAGACAGAAAAGAAAAGCTGACAAAGAAGAAGCTAGAGCAAAGAAGAAGGCCAAGCGTACTGAATCTACATCAAAGGCTGTTGACCAGCAAGAAGATCATCCTATGTCTTGAGTCAATGTAGCCAATGATATAGATATCCTAAAGACCTTCAAAGATATATCCAACAAACTCTTTGCTAACATTATGTTTCTGTGTACGCTTAATTTTTATGTTATGCTCTTATAATATATCTGCTGCTTTTTATGATAACTTTGTTTTGCAGATTATTATTTCTCTGCTGATCATTATTATCAGCAATCCTTTTTCATTTTTTTTCTCTATCTATTTTATTGTATTTTTTATTTCTAAGACATCTAGTGTGTGACTTGGCTTAGGGAATGATAATAAATAGACATTCCTTATACATTCTTTTACTAAGCTAAGATAGATGTTCTTGAATAGGGTGATTGGACTTAAGCAATTAGGAGGAGATTGTTGTTCATATATATGTTTAGGACTTAGAATTGCTTAATCCCAATCATAGTTAACACTTAGGATCCCCCAATTTTATTAGAGCCTTTATAAGGTACCATTAGGATTCTTTGTGACCAGCACAGGTGTATAACAACTTTTCAATCAAGACAAACCACCTAGAGGAAGCAAATCAGCAGACCAGCACTCAAGTTTCCGATCAACTTACTACTCATGTTGCCGATCGGCAAAGACAGTCTGTACTGGTAGTCAGGTTACATCGCTCTACCTTAAAGTCAACCTTACTGATTGTCTTTGTCCTTTCGTACTATCTTATCCGAAAGTAGTTTATCTGCTCTGTTATGATTACTGCGTCGTCTGACACATAGCTATTTTTAGCTCTACTCTGTCTCTACTTGCTTTTGCAGGTAACCGGTTGAGACAAAGGGGTCTTTACCCATCAGACTTTTCGAAGCATGCGTGTACTCCATATCTTTGCCATTAATGCTGAAGATACTGCATTTAATTCTCCTCAACTACCCAGCTGGAAATTCAAATTGCAAGCCTTATTTCACAAGACTCAAGTCATTCTCTTATAAATAGAGGACTTAGAACATTGAAGAGGGTTGGTGATTTCAGTGTATTGAAGAGAATTGATTGTTTAGAGCATTCATTGAAGCTCAAACATTCCTTGTCCAAGAAATCATTAGACACTTGTTAGGACATACACTTGTGCACAAACTCACCAACATTGTCAGTATTCCCAAACTAGATTATTTTAAGGAATACGTTGCTTGAGTCATTCACACACCGACCTGAGTGAGATAAGTTCTCATGGACTTGCCGCTCAAAAACACTTGGTCAGATTTGTACTACGATCCATTAGTGATCTCTAGAATTTAGTCTTTGTATCCGGCAAAGCCGCACTTGTAATAGACTAGGGATATCTAATAGTGCTTTTAACCCAAATCCAAGTTCTGACCAAACTTGGTAGAGGATGTAGCAGTATTTACACTGTGAACCTCTCCAAATCATTGTGTCCCTTGTTACTTATTTTGTCCTTGCCGGTTGGAACTCTATCACCGGTAGATCTTACTTGTTCTTACTGATTGATTGTAATTTCTATTTACCAATCTCTTGAAACTGCATTGAACTTTGTAAAATCACTTTGTGTTAAACCAAGCTCTCAAAACCGTTTTATAAACTGTTTTGTGTGAGTTAAAACTAAGTCATATCTTCTCCGCTGCACTTACTGATAATAGTTTGCAATCTGATAAGTGACATTGCTTTTATAAAGTGTTATTATTCAAAAGTTTTAAAAAGGCTATTCACCCCCTCTAGCCTATTTTCCTACCAATTGGGCCTAACAATGGGTCGTTGTTTCCGGACCACTTCTGTTGTATGTTGACCTTGGAAAAACTTCGGGAGACCGTAGGAGTCTGGGAAGAAAAGGACACCCGCCCTATTTCTATCAAGAAATCCGTGAGTCCGCCTATGCCTCAAAAGGAATGATAAAAGTAAATGAGTTAAGAAAAGAAGCGTGGCCTTACTCCGCCAAGGATTTGCCAACACCCGCGGAAGAATTGGGTGAAGTTTATGACTCCACGGAAATAAGTGTGTTAACCAGCTCTGGGCAAGTACACACGGAGAATCCCAAGAAACCTCCACCACAGGAACACCGCTTACTACCCTTTTTGCCAAAGATACGGGAGACGTGGATCTCGAAAAGGAAGACCCCGTCCTTACTCAACTGAAAAGGACCCAAGCCAACATATCCCTTTGGTCCCTCCTTACGTCATCTTACCCGCACAAGCTCAAGTTGGAGGAATGCTTGGCTCAAACCATGGTGCCCACTACGGCTACTCCCAAAGAAGCCATACAAATGATTGGGAGTATTCAGTACGGAAACATCATAACCTTCACAGATTTGGATCTACCCAAATTCGGAGCTAACCACAACGAGGCCCTTTATATCACAGTACAGTTGGATGACCGTCGCCTCCCCCGGGTTTTGGTTGACAATGGGTCCGCCATGAATGTCCTCCCTGCCAAGATGATGGGCTTACTTAGTCTTAAAGTTGAAAACCTGAAACCCTCCGCAATCATGGTAAAAGCCTACGACTCGACGGCACGATCACTCTTAGGGGTGGCTACCTGGATCTTTGGTTTAGAAAACAAGTAGTGCCGACGGAATTCCAAGTACTTGACATCCCTATCTCATTCACTGCTTTATTGGGACGCCCGTGGCTTCACAAGGTCAACGGAGTAGCTTCTACCCTCTACCAGTGCGTAAAATATGTGCAAGGGAACAACCTAACAGTCATCTATGGGGACAGTGTTACCACAGAAGGAACCAACACCAACGGAAACCCTGTGTTGGAAATTAAACACGAGGAGAGTGGTATGGTCTTGACCGGCTTCACGGAAATGCCTTCTAAAACCCATGTTTGTTGTATGGATCTCACGCTCACGAAAGACAGGATACCCTCCGCAATGAAGATGATGCGTTTAATGCATTACCTCCCAGGACTTGGTCTCGGAAGAAGCTCCAAGGAACTCACAAGATCGTCGAAACTAGGGAGCAAAAGACACTCCATGGCTTGGGGTATAAGCCTACTCCCGAAGACCTCAAAATGGATAAGGAAATGGGCCGAAGAAAGAGCCGAGAAAGAGCTCATGGAGTCCCGTATAAAGCTCCCAACCTTCGTCCATATACCTTTAATATGAGCCGTTACATTGTGAAAGGAGGAGTCCAAACCGAAGCCCCGAGGAAAACGGAGCCAATGGTAACCAATTGGGGCAAGCTTCAAGAGGACCTTATGAGGTTCCGAGGGATGACCGCCAACCCCGTAAGGAGGGCATTCCTGGATGTACCCGAGATGCCCGGTCCCACCAAGGCCACGGTGACACATGAGTACTCTTTCAAAGGGGTGCCCGAGATAGTGAAACAATTTGAGGCTTGGTCCATGGAAGCAAACAGCAAGGAAGAAGAACCCACCTGGGGATGAAATGGTAAACACGAATTTAAGGAGTGGGCCCCCAAGAGAGCCAAAGAGGAAGTCACGGATGACGAATGGAATGGCATGGTAATGCAAGGGTTATTCGGGGAAGAGTTGGTTGCGCTGGACTTTATTGATCTAGGGAAAGAAATGGTTGCTGCAATAGAGGACGGATTCCCTGAAACTCTCAACCCCTGCACATTGGTTGGGCGAGATGACATGCCTCTGAAGAATTGGGTGACTCTCTCCGGACCAGTGGCTAGCGAAGAGGAAATGACCACAAAACTTGGATTGGTTCCCCGCCCCCTAGAGTCAGATGTCATAGGGTCTAATGTAGTCGAGTCTCCTCAATCCCTTGTCTTTGAGTCTGAGTCTGTCTCCTCTGAGGGCCTCACGCCTGAGGATTATGATCTTGTGGCAAACGTTGTATTCCCTTTTGCATTGAATGAAATGATAGACCTTTCCGAGTATCCCCTCATTGCCAACTTATTAGATGATAAATTAACTAATAATCTAAAAACGGTTAATGATGAATCACCTAATAATGCAGACACACTAAACAAACAACACATTAAAGAACTTTCAAAGCATGTTATTGACCGAGAGGAAAACCGTGCCCTAGCTGCCGAAGAGGTTTTGACTAAGGTTAATTTGGGGACCGCGGATGAGCCAAAAGAGACACAGATTGGTAGCTACTTCAGAGGGCCCAAGAGATAAGAGATTCAAAAGTAGAGAATGCCATCTACTTTGTGAGCCAGAAACTGCAAGGGAGCGAACTTAACTACTCCGCCATTAAAAAGACGTGTGCCGTACTAGTGTGGGTAGTGAGAAAATTAAAGCACTACATGCATTCCCACTCGATACAGCTCATCTCCAGAATAGACCCCATCAAATGTTTGTTGGAAAATCCTTCTCTGTCCATGAGACTCGCCAAATGGTCTTTCTTCCTAGAAGAATATGACATCAGTCATGTGACACGAAAAGCAGTCAAGGGGAGAGTAATGGCAGAACACTTAGCAGATTTCCCTAGCAATGAAGAAAAGGAAGCTGACCCACAATTCCCCGACGAAGGGATATTTGCCCTCGAAGGCAAAAACAAATGGCAACTATTATTTGATGGCGCCGCAAACAAAAGGGGAAACGGCATTGGAATGCTCTTGGTGGATCCAAAGGACGAGCACACCCCTATTGCCATTAAATTGAACTTCAACATGACCAACAATGCCGCCAAATATGAGGAATGCACAGCCAGCTTAGAGGCCTCCCTGGAAAGGAACGTGAAAGAATTGGAGGTCTACGGGGATTCAGCCTTGATCATCAACCAAGTGTCTAACAAATGGAAGACGTTGGACCCGGGGCTGCAAAAATACCATGCCCACATGGAGGAACTCATGGCCCAATTCAAAGAAGTCAGTTTCTATTACCTACCAAGGGATCGGAATCGTTTCGCGGATTCCTTGGCCACTTTGGCCTCCTTGGTAGAAATTCCCGAGGGAAAATCGATAAAACCCTTCAGAGTGGGCAAAAAAGAGAATCCGGCCTACTGTTATGAGATAGGTAGAATCACGAAGGAGGTAGAAGAGCCATGGTACAATCAAATCTACCAGTTCCTCAAAAGGGGAGAAGCCTCCTTCACGAACGAGGAAGGAGAATACAAAGATGGGATTAAGGCCAAGGGCATGGCAGCCCTCAAGCGGTTAGCATCTCACTATGTGATTTTGGGAGACATCTTGTACAAGAAACGCCATCAGGGCCTTCTCCTAAGGTGCATAAACGCAAAGGAAGCGCAGGAACTCATGAAAGAGGTCCATGGTGGAGTGTGTGGCCCCCACATGAATGCTCGGGCCCTAATGCAAGTCATCCTATGAATGGGGTATTTTTGGATCTCGATGGAGACCGACTGCATACAATTCATGAAGAAGTGTGATAAGTGTCAACAGTTTTCCAACCTTAATCACCTGCCGCCTCATCATTTGTACTGCATGACAACACCATGGTCCTTCTCAACTTGGGGCATCGACATCATCGGAAAAATTTACCCGCCCGGGAGCAACGGTCATGAATTAGTCTTGGTAGCCGTGGACTATTTCACGAAAACGGTCGAAGCCAAATCCCACAAGGTCTTAACCTCAAAGAAGGTCGCGGAATTTGTGAAAGAGCACATCATGTGCCGTTACGGAGTCCCAAATAAGGTCATCACGGATAATGGCTCACACTTTGAAGGCGAGTGTGATTGACTGTTAGAAGAGTTTCGAGTCACCCGCCACAAGTCCTCCCCTTACAGGACTCAAACCAATAGTGCGGTAAAAGCCGCTAACAAAACACTTGAGAGAATTATCAAAAGGATGGCAACACGGGGTAGGGATTGGCCCGAAAAGCTGCATCTAGCATTATGGAGCTACCGAGCGTCAGTCAGAACGGCTACCGGAGAAACCCCTTTTGCTCTGACTTACGTGATGGAAGCCATGCTCCCGGCCGAATTGGAAGTCCCGTCTCTAAGGATTCTATTGGAAAACGAAATCCATGAGGTAGATTGGCTCCAAAGTCGGCATGGCGAATTGGCCTTACTAGATGAACGCCGTTTGAAAGCCATGGAACACATCCGTGCCTACCAAGGGAGAATGGCACGAGCCTTTGACAAGAAATTTAAGCCCCGACAAATTCGGGTAGGAGACCTAGTTCTCAAAGAAAAACCCCCGGGAAGGTCTAATCCCGATGGAAAGTGGGAACCCGTATGTAGAGCTGTCAATACGGGCTGGCGGGGCGGGTTGGGCCCAACCCACCACAGCCCACCTTCAAACGGGGCGGGGCGGGCTGGTCCAAATTCTTGGCGGGCTGAGAAAATGCCAACCCAACCCACCCCACCTTGGGTTAGCGGGCCAGGCGGGCCTAGATCCCAATACAATAAGGTTTTATTTTTTATTTTTTTGTGATTTTCAGTTTAGCAATAGCCATTAGAGAGAAGTAACTTTTGGAATGCTAATATTCTTTTACACGAATAAAACTACATACTAGGCCAATATATCCTTGCAATGAAGAAGAAAGCAACGTTGAACAAGACAAGTGGTTCGATCTCACCGATTGGAAGACCTGTCTCAATGTTGAGCTGTGCCAATGCTCCCTTTCCTGTTATGAAGTCACCTGCTAGGCTGCTACTGATAGTTAAAAAAAAAAAAGATTTAGATCAGCACATTCCACAAACACTGTCAAATTCACACACAACAACTCAAATTCAATCAATCAAATACAAAATTAAAGACATTGCTAATAATGAGAAGCGTCGGACCAATAGAACAGTCTCTCTCATTGAAATTGAAATTGAAATTCAAACTAAACACGGAAGGATGAACCAGAGAAACTCAATCCAGTATTTCATTGTTTTCGTAAGTACCTGAAATTGTTGTGTGATTCTGTTTCATTTTCGCAAAATTAGGTCAGGCAAAGAGGACGAAAAAAGGGAAAATAGAATATCAATTGAAAAAACCCTAAAGCCCGCACACGTTCGGTTCACGGAAGGGGACTTACCAGAAGGCGGCGCCTGCGACGGATCGAATTCGGTTCACGGAAGGGGAAAGAAGAGGATGATGGCGGATTGACGGGCGATGGTGGCGGCGACTGGTTCGTGACTTTGTGCCTTAGTGTTAGTGTAGTAGCAGGTGGCGCCGGTCATCGAAGAGAGAAGGCGAGGAGAGGATAGACATAGATTAGAATTTATAATATCAATTGAAAGTGAAAAAACCCTAAACCCTTCTTAGCCCACACAATCGCATCGGTGATTGTAAGAAAAAAAAAGTGGGTTGGCCCGCCCCGGCCCGTCCCAAACACGCTTTGCCCGCGACCCAAATGGGCTAGCCCAAATAGGCCCACTTGTATTTGGGTTAGTAAATTTAGGTCCCAACCCACCCTTAATTAATGGCGGGCCGGGCCAGCCCAGCCCAACGGGCTCAGCCCAAATTGACGGCTCTACCTGTATGGATTGGTCCCTTTATAGTGCAAGAGATTTTTTCGGGAGGAGCAATGAGACTCGCAGATTTGGATGGAATCCCTTCGTGCACCCGGTCAACGGTGATAAGCTTCGTCGCTACTTTGTTTTTAAAAAAGGGGGGGTCGCTAAATAAATATACCCACCTAGATTGAAAACCTGTTTGGGCGGTCTAGAAAAAAAAATAGGGTCGCACCAGAAAATCATGAAAATGAACTACGAAGACCTGAGCCCCTTAGTCCTATTTGTAAAAGGGGAACGTAGGCAGCCGATTATCGGTCCGGTCTCAAAAATAAATAAAATTCAAATTCGGTTCTTAGAGAAGGCTTCATACAAATACAAACTGAAAATCAAAGATAAGTAATCATTGCCACCGCAGTTAAAACACTTCTTTGATGAGTTCAAGCACGGTAACACTCTCGACTCAATGACATGCTAAAATGCAAATAAAAAACTGAAATAAACCAATGTGTCTGCAATGGCAATGGGTGGATGCTTAGGACATAGGGCCATCAACGCTCCTCACTTGTCCACCTTTTCTTTTGGCTTCTCCGAGTCTTCTTTTTCTTGATATCAAAGAGCTCGACCTCCCTCCTTCCAAGGTCAGGAGATCTTCCAGCCTCCTCAAAAAGTCTGGCCGTCCTTAAAGCCATGTCAACCGCAGCCCTAGCTCGGAGATCCTCCATCTATGCCCCAATCCTAGGCACCATGGCCCTTTTCCTGTCAGCCATGATCTGATAGTCTTCAACGATATCCCCAGTGTGGTTGTGGCCACTCGCCACGGCCTCGGTCTCCCTCAGAGTCCTACTAGTGTCATGCTCCCTTCCAAGAATAGCCTCACGCCTCTCCTTAATAAGCCTTTGAGTCTGTTCATACCAATCCAAGTAAGCTGTGGTTAAGACCGTGCTAGCCACACTCCTGAGAAGTATCCGAGCCGGAAAAAGGGAATACGCCCACGACCGAGTAAGGAATGAAATGGTGGATGAATTCCACATAGATAATGGCAAAGGTCTCAAGTGCTCCGGGTTAGCACCCAACTACTCCGATAAGGGAGTCTGCAATAATCCAAACTGTCTAAGAACCAAGGAAGGGATGTACAAAGACGATCCCAAAAGTCCCGGCACCTGAAAAATAGGAGAGCCATCCTGACGCTCCCTTATGGAGCCAATGCGCCAATGCATGACCCACCAGTGGATCTGTGAGGTCTGGAGCCGATCCATGTACGCCTCCCAATCACCCCGAGCAAGATCCAAAAGAATGCTCCTCAAAGAATAGGACCACAGTTTGTGAGAAAGAGGAGCCTCGGGCACGGCCATCAACCTTTCCCTTAGCCACATGGTGAGAAGAGTGGGGCTACCTCCGCACATGAAACCATCACCTAAATCCAGGAGGTCCATGCCATAAAAAGTTTCTCCCAAGATTAAGGGGACAATATCTTTCCCCGCAAGACATTCCTCGAGAACACTCAACAGGACCCTGTGGCAAGTACCCTTGGAGCCGACCATGTAGAAAAAGGAAAGAATGCACAACCCGAAAGCATTCCAAGAAAACTCATCGGTTTGGTCCATGAACCTCTCAGGAAGGTCCGAGATGTCAATAAAGGTATGATTAAGGACCATGCATTGAGCCTCTTCTAAAGGAATACCAAGAAGAGTGACCAACCTTTTGACACACGTCGTGTCACTAATCGAAGGGAGAGCAATGACTTTCATGCCCACGCCCCCACCAAAGCCTTGAAATCCTCGTAAGTCGGAGTGATATCATTGTAAGAAAAGTAATACACGTGCCTCCGGATATCCCAACTTACCAACTCTTTCAAGAATCTCAAATGGACCGATATAACGAGGAGATAACTTTCATTTCTTCCCAAATCTCTTTATACCTCTACGAGGAGAGACCTTCAAGAATACAAAGTCACCTACCTGAAATTCAAGATCCCTTCTACGATGATCTGCATAACTCTTTTGTCTACTCTGAGCTGTGCGCAATCTATCTCGAATGAGTTTCACACTTTCAACTGACTGTTGAACCATTTCAGGACCCAAGAGTCTAGCTTCTCCCACTTCATCCCAACATATAGGAGATCGACATTTTCTGCCATAAAGAGCCTCATATGGAGCCATTTCAATGCTAGACTGAAAACTGTTATTATAAGCAAACTCAGCCAAAGGAAGATGAGTATCCCAACTGCCTTTGAAATCAATAACACAAGCACGTAACATATCCTCGAGAATCTGTATAAGTCTCTCAGATTGCCCATCAGATTGAGGATGAAAAGCAGTACTGAAATTCAATTTAGTACCCATAGCACCCTGAAGAGCCTGCCAGAATCGAGAAGTAAAACGAGGATCTCTATCAGATACAATACTCACAGGAACCCCATGCAGTCGGACAATCTCCTGAACATATAAAGATGCCAACTGAGACAATGAATATCCCATGGAAACAGATAAGAAGTGAGCTGATTTAGTCAACCTGTCCACTATAACCCAAACAGCATCATGGCCTCGTCTGGTACGTGGCAAACCAGTCACACAATCCATAGTAATATGCTCCCATTTCCACTCTGGAATTTCCAATGGTTGCAACAAACCTGCTGGACGTTGATGTTCCACTTTTACTTGTTGACAAGTCAAACATTTGGATACATACTCAGCAATTTCTCTTTTCATATTGTTCCACCAGAAATGTTTCTTTAAGTCTTGGTACATTTTAGTACTTCCAGGATGAATAGTATACTTGGCTTTATGAGCCTCTTCAAGAACTTTCTTCTTTATCTCAGGATCAACTGGAATACAAACTCGACCTCGGAAGGTAAGAATTCCATCACTATTAAAAGAAAAATCTGGTTGCTTTCCTTCATTCATTCCACTAATGATTTTCCGCAATTCAGAATCAATTACCTGAGCTTCTTTGATCTGTTGGAGTAAATCTGAAGTAGCCTTTATATTAGCAAAGATAACTCCATGATTTGATTCACAAGGACTCCAATCACACAAGTCTTCAAACATCTTCCATTCACGAATCATCAAGCAAGAAATATAAGTCTTTCTGCTCAGTGCATTTGCCACAACATTTGCTTTTCCTGGATGATAAAGGATAGTACAATCATGATCCTTCAATTTCTCCATCCATCTACGTTGCCTCATATTAAGCTCTTTTTGAGAAAACAAGTACTTCAAGCTCTTATGATCAGTAAAGACTTCAAATTTGGTTCCATACAAGTAATGCCTCCATTTATGCAAAGCAAAAATAATCACAGCCAACTCTAAATCATGAGTAGGATAATTCTTTTCATAAGGAGATAATTTTCGAGAAGCATAAGCTATTACCTTGCCATCTTGCATCAAAACACAACCCAATCCTTCTTTAGAAGCATCAGTATAAACCATGAAATGCTCAGAACCATTAGGCAAAGCCAAGACTCGAGCTGTAGTCAAACGCCTTTTTAACTCCTGAAAACTTGCTTCACATTTATCATTCCACTCAAAAGAAATAGCTTTTCGAGTCATATTAGTCAATGGAGTAGCAATCTTGGAGAATCCCTCAATGAACCTCCGATAATAACTAGCCAAGCCCAAGAAACTACGGATCTCTGTCACTGTAGTTGGCCTCTTCCAGTTTACAACTGCTTCAACTTTGGAAGGATCTACTGCAATACCAGTAGCAGACACAACATGCCCCAAGAATGAAACCTCTTCTAACCAGAAAGCACATTTGCTGAATTTTGCAAATAATTGTTTCTCACGAAGAACTTGCAATACCACTCTGAGATGTTGTTCATGCTCAGCCCGTGACTTAGAATACACAAGAATGTCATCAATGAATACCACCATGAAGCAATCAAGATATGGCTTGAAGATACGGTTCATCAAATCCATAAATACAGCTGGAGCATTTGTCAAACCAAATGGCATAACAATAAACTCATAATGCCCATACCTGGTACGGAAAGCTGTCTTTGGTATATCCTCAGATCTGATTTTCAACTGATGATAACCACTTCTCAAGTCAAGCTTCGAATACACTACTGAACCCTGAAGCTGATCAAACAAGTCATCAATATGAGGTAACGGATATTTGTTCTTGATAGTTACCTGATTAAGATCTCTGTAATCAATACACAATCGCAGAGTCCCATCTTTCTTTCTGACAAACAGCACTGGTGCACCCCACGGTGATACACTAGGCCTAATAAAGCCCCTTTCAAGCAATTCCTCAAGCTGTGTTTTTAACTCTCTCAACTCAGCTGGAGCCATTCTATAAGGTGCTTTAGAGATTGGTGCTGTACCTGGTAATAACTCAATACAGAACTCAAGCTCTCGATCAGGTGGCATGCTATACTCAGAAGAAAACACATCTGAAAATTCAGACACAACAGGAATATCCTCCATCTTGGGAACAGATAAACTCTGGTCAAGCACACATGCGAGATACCCGGCACAACCACGAGATAAAAGTTTTCTAGCTTTTAAAGCAGAAATAACATGTATAGCACATAAAGGCCTATCACCTTCAAAGGTAAAATCAGGCAAACCAGGAATAGAAAAAGTTACTACTTTTCTATAACAATCAACAGATGCATGATGCACATATAGCCAATCCATGCCAAGAATCACGTCAAAGTCCCTTATAGGTAACACGACTAGGTCAGCAAGAAGGGAATGATCACCCACAAGAACCTCACATTTCTTGTAAATCTCAGAAGTAAACATGCAATCTCCCATAGGGGAAGATACTTCTAGCACATAAGGCATAGAATCAGGAAGAACATGCAAATGCGACACAAAATGAGATGCCACATAAGAATGAGATGAGCCTGGATCTATCAAGACTCGCGCTCTCGTACTAGAAAGTAATATAATACCTTCTATGACTGCAGAAGACTCAGCTACACCCTGCTGATCTAAAGCAAACACTCGACCCTGAACTTTTGGTCGACCACTACTATCTCTCTTGGAACCTGAGGCTGGTTGACTTGTACCCCCAACTTGATTTCCTCTATTTTTAGGAAAATTTCTAGCAAAATGCCCCACTTCACCACACAATAAACACTTTCCTTGCTTTAGCCAACACTTGTCTTCAGAATGACCTTCTTTCGAACAAAACCCACATACTTTCCTGGAACCTTGGACTGTTGTCCTCGAACCAGTTGATACACTACCTTTGCTTTCAGTTGGCTTTCGGAATCGACGATCTTGGCGGCCAGATTTACCACCTTTAGAACCAGATCCCTGAGCCTTTTCTAATACACAACCAGTCATGGTTGTTCCCAACTTCACCTTGTGTTCTTCGATATCATTTTCAATAGTATAAGCCTTCTCCACTGCTTGATGATAACTAGTGAGCTGTAAAGAAAGAAGTTGCTTCCTATACTCAGTCCTTAACCCTTTAACAAACCTCTGTGCCTTCTTGGCTTCGTTTGGAACTAAGTGATCACAATACCTCGCTAATTCTATGAACTTGGTTGAGTATTGCCCCACTGTCAGACTTCCCTGCTCTAGATTAAGAAATTCCATTTCCTTTCTATCTTGGACCACTGTTGGAATAAACTGTGACTTAAAAGCTTTAAGAAAATTCTCCCATGTCTGTGGTACACTTTCCAGTTCCCAGCTTTTATTCAACACTTGCCACCAATGTTCAGCGGCTTTCTCAAGTTTAAAGGTTGCAAAGGTTACCTTATCACCACCCACACATCTCAAGGCTGTAAATATCTTCTCAATGCTTTCAATCCACTCCTCTGCCTTTTTAGCATCAAATTCCCCATCAAAACTACGAGGTTTCAGCTTCAAGAACCTTGTAAGGCTATTAGGATAATCCCAATCAACATTATCAACCATTTCTTCTTGAGGAGTTATAGATCTCAGCTGATTACTGCCACTAGTACGTTCAAAACTCATTGTACCTGTAGGTAAACACTCAGCGTTATTAATAACACCCCAAGACTCACCCATACCTAGGCCATAGACCCTATCCAGACTTAGAGCAAACCAAGGTAGCTAAACAGGGTAGCTAAACCAGGCTAGCTCTGATACCAACCTGACACGCCCCCAGGTCCCGGGATCCCCTAATAGAACCTCGAACCTGGATGGGAGTGCCTAACGAGAAACAAGAAACTTAATGACATTTGTTTAACAAACTGACATGATATATATACTCTAGAGTAAGGAGCTATACTAGCTCACAACACGAGTTCTAGAAAAGAAAATTTAAAACCAAACTTAACATATACACAGCGGAAACATGCCTAGCAGACAAGCTGGCATTAAGAGTACTATACAAGATGTCTAGTGACAACAAGAACTAAACAAGACTGTCTACCCAAAATAAGGAGTTATACAACCCAATACATCGTCCTCACCAAGTGTAAAAGGACACAAGCCCCAAAATAATCACGACCTGCGAAGCAAGCTCCCAACTATGTCGAGCCTCACTGCGCACTATCCTTCCTTTCCTGGGGGCGGAAACAAATAAAGGGTGAGATAAATCTCAGTAAGCTATTAGATGCAACTACATGACATGTTATCATGCAATTCAAGTAGATACTCAAGTAATCATATATCAAGTATCATCAAGTAACAAGTATATGAGAGGATAATCCACTCATCAAGTAGCACATAAAGCTAATCAAGCAAGTTATAAGGATATTGATTCCTTCCTTATTCCTCCCACGAATACCATTGTTGTCGTAGCTTGTATTACTTTGACAATCACGATCAATAACAGGAACTGATTATTCAGTATGTATCAGAAGACCCGGTAACCAGTGTCATTCCCAATATCAAGACTCATGAGAATTCACGAGGTGATCAAGACAAGAGTTTAGCATTCACTTAAGTCAGGCTTATTGCTCCAACTAAGGAAGCTATGCCCTTACTATGGCCGGTAGTAAGGGGTCAAGCGGAAATACATAGGGACCCGATTGTCACTTAAGCCCCAGCTCTCGCGACAAGCGTGAACCTATACATTTTCAAACAAGCAAGGAGAACCAGCTGGACTCACACAAGAAGGTACAAGTAGATATTTACTTGAACTACGGGAGAAGAACTAATCCAAAAGTAGTGGACTAGCTCAACAAGGAACATGCTTCAAGTAATCAAGAAGTCACCTTGTATCAAGCAAATGTATGCAATGTTTGCACATACACAACAAGAATATGTCTCATACACGTTAGTGCTTACTTATAGCACTTTCTAGTTCACTACCATACATATGTATTGGTGTCAAGCCAAGTAGAAGATTTTATTATCTTATATTCAAGTCCTCAATCCAATTATTTGGATGTTCAAGTCATGTACAAGATTTTAAATGTCTTATACTTCAAGTTATAATTCCAATCTTTGGACATTCAAGCATGTATAAGAGTTATACATTTACTCTTACAAAATCCCAATCCTATTCTTAGGATGTTTAAGTCTAAGACCTTGTTCTAATGCCCCTAAGGTGCACAATCATTGGATTCACAACAAGTATAACACATTAGTGCTTGTTCATAGCACTTTCAAGACATAAAGAAGAGTTACTACTCTTATACTTAAGTTCTCATTTTAATTCAATGAGTATACATGTTTAAGACCAAGTTCTGATGCCCCCAAGGTGCCACAACACTTGCTAGGACATCTTATACTAAGGTTATATACCTTAACTAGGGTTACTTCCAACTTATACAAACTTTAAACAACATTTTTGTTTTTCAAATAACTGTGCGGTCGCCCACACTGAACTGTGCGGTCGCACACAAGCAGGTTAATTTCTTTGAAAAACCTTTCAGAAAGATGTGCGGTCGCCCAAGGATTTTTGTGCGGTCGCACAATGTACTAAAATGCGAAATTCTTATTTCTTTCTCAGGTTGAAATATTTTCCGTCCCAAACGTAGGAGTAACTTTTCACTAACATTTTAACAACTCTAACAAGGCAAGACATGAGTAAAGTAACCTTTCTATGTTCTTTCACCATTTATACAGAGAAGTTATTACTCCCTTTGTCCCAAATTTACAAGTACCACAAAAATCATCCCAAACACAAAATTAACGTTCACAAGTATCGAGAATAACATTTATGCATGTTATTACAAGCAAGGGGTAGCTAATAACTTACCTAGTCAAAATTCAAGTTGACCCAAACTTATTTCTGTTCGGCCTGGAACGCTCTATTCAACGCCACGAATATTAATCCGGGATCAGAATCAAGAACGGAGGGATAATTAAACTCGAGGAGTCGAGAATAGGGAAACTTTTAACCCTAGGTTTTAGAACAGAGGGAGTGTACGTAATGATTTGGGAAATTTTGCCTCAGAGAAGAAGGCAAACCCAAATGATATACTTAAACTTTCAAAGAATTGCACTTAGGCCCCTCAAGTTTCACTTTTAACAAAAAGGCCCCTAAAGTCAAATTTTCACAAATGACCCAAAAGTCAAAACTAGACATGTAACCACCTTAACTATTTAAAGCAGTTAAAAATTTAACCCAAGTAAAACTAACACATAATATGCAAGTTCAAGAATTTAACAAGTATGTCAAATATTTAACAAGAAATTCGATGGGTGTTACACAACCTTGCAAACACCACACTCTAGTATATTATCAGCTTTGTTGTACATACGGACCCGAACACATCACGGACATATATCTAGGGTTTTCAAATAAACAATCAAATCAATGAGATTTCAAACGACAAAGGGAATACACACAAATTCATCGTCATCAAAACTCAAGAAACATAGGTTTTCGTCGTTCACATTCAGAAATTTTAAACACCATCGCTGAGATTCAATTTAAAACACGAGAACAGAGCAAAGAGAAAAACCACTTACGAGATAGCAACTGATTGACGAAGAAGTGAGGAAGGAACAAATAACTACAATTTCCAATCGAAATCAATCCGTATATGCAGTTCAATTTACGTTCTTGATTTTGATCGCCTCTCTCGTCTTTCGAGCTCTCGTGAGTTCCCACTCTCTGAAAACGAAAAATAAACTGTAGACAAAAGCGACGGAGCTAAAGAGACTAAAAGTACACGGAGCAATTTCATTTACACGGAATATAAAAGAGCTAACGGCGTTAGCCCCGTTTCGTATTTCTAATTACCCATAAATAAAATCTATTTACTTATTACAATTATTGGGGATCGAAAACGCCGTCGTTTCGTTTTTATTAGCTCCGGCCGTTAGATGGTTCCCAAGCGACGTGGCCAGATCTATTATCATCCGGTGGAGCGGTGCAGCTAAATTCGGTGCTGCGGTTCCGGGTCCTGTTTTATGTATACTCAATTGGCAGCTACAGTATCTTTTAACAATGCCATTTGGTTAAATTACATAGATGACTTTATATTTGTGAGAAAAAAGACGAAAATGTCCAAATGGTGTTCATGTAGGGATGGCAATTTCACCGAACCAGACCCATTTCCGAAAAGTTTCGGTTCGAGAGGAGGTTTGGTAACACCAGCTGACCCGCCCGAACCCGACCCGGCTGACCCGTATGCTTAGTTCATGTAGGGGTCGTTTGGTAACCTGATAAAAGGAGGGATAAGATAAATAATACGAAATATGGTTGTTTGGTAGAATTTTAAATCTTGGACTAATTAGAGGGTTGGAGACGATAAGCGGCTTATCCCCTTGTTATTTATCCCTTAAAAAGGGGTGGTGTTATTTATACACCGATTTTTAGTACACAAATAAATAATCATGCTTATCCATGTCTTGCTACCAAACGAGCCCGTAGGGTTTTCCTATTCTACCCTTATACTACTCCATTATTACCCCCATACTTGGTATATATTATTAAGTCCTCTTTGTTGAAGTCTTAGTTAAAAACTTCAAATTTTTTGTATGTTGGAAATGGACTAAAGCCCAAATAGGATGAAGTTATTGATGAAGCAAAAAAAAAAAAATGTTGTTGTGTAGTCGGGCCGGGTTCTGACGGGTACGGGTTTAATGCCCTTGGGTCGGGTCGGGGTTGAATGATGTTTTGCTAGGGTCGGGTTTGGGTTTGGGCAAACCCGGCCCGTGCCCGGTTGCCATCCTTATTCATAGGGGATCTTGGTTTTATACTCCCTTCGACCCACCTCACTTGAGACCTAAGAGCTGGGCACAATAACTAAGGAAAAAGAATAAAATAAGGAAAATGTGTGGTAGAAAATGAAGAGAGAGAATGAATGGGGTTAATAGTAGGTTGGTTTAATGGATTGTGTGGTGGAAAATGAAGAGAGAATGAGTGGGTGTGGTAGATTGAATATAAAATTATAAAAAGATTACCATTTTGGGGAGTCTCAAGTGAAGTGAGACGGACCAAAATGAAAAAAAAAAACTCAAGTGGGGTGGGACGGAGGGAGTATATAGTAAGATAAGATAATAATAACGCATGGAAAGAAACTTCCCGCCCAAACCTCGAGGGTACAACGGTCCTTTAAGCTGTACATACATGGCTACTTTGGGTATTTCGCTTTCATGGAATCTTCTCGATGTGTTTACTTAATAAAAACAAAAACGCTCTTCCTACTGATACTCCTTCCGTCCCATAACTATGTGGATAAATTGCCATTTTGGGTGTCTCATTGAGAAGTTACATTTTCCTTAAATGGCAAAAAAAATTACTATTCATCCTACTAATTCTCTCTAACTTTACTTTTACACTTGCAACACCAATCAATCTACTATTCCCTACCCCACTTTCTCTCTCTTATTTCACTTTTCACACTCACAACAACTACCAACTACTATTCATCCTTTAATTCCCGTACAAAATCAATTTTGTCCACATTGTTATGGGTCGGAGGGAGTATATGTCTACATTGGTAAAAACAAGAAAACTATACTAATTTAACTATAATCTTCAAACAAATGCTTGCCCATCTGCTTGATAAGCACAAGTGTTGGAAACAGCTTCAAACAATTCATCCTTGTCAAGTTTATAATCTTCAAACAAATTGTAATTTGGGTAGGGTATGTCATACCCTCGTCTAAAGACAATTGAAGGTCTTGGAGTCTCCGGCAAGCCAATACCCTCAGCCAGTCGATCAATTCCACAATTCCGGGGGAGGGGTTTCTTCGTAAGCTTGGCCGCCAGCCGCCCCAAGTCCACCTTGTTTCTGCAACTCGCTTGGTACAGTTGGCCTAATCTATCAATGTTATCTTGGATTCTCATACTGACAAAAGTGAATTCTGGGTGGCGAAAGAAAGATAGAATAGGATCAGGACTCAGGTAGCACGTGGTAGTCTCTAAGAATAAAAATAAAAGCAAAATACCCATTGGCAAATATGAGGTGGGAGATTTGAGTTTCACTAATAGTTGAGTTGCAATATTCTGCGTCAAATCCAATTACGTTTTCACGGTAGCCATCGACCTTCCTCTTCATCTTCAAGGTTATCATCATGTCTCGGATGCCTTCTGCATCATTGATGACCACTGCTGTCACCTTTCTTTGTTCACCCATGATCAACGAGGGATGCATGGTTGCAGTGGCGTATCTAAATTTTTTAGTAAGGGGGTCAATTTTTTATTAAACAACCATATTATAATAACACTATTAAATACGCTAAAAAAAAATTAAGGAACCATACAACGCCATTTTTTTACATTCTCGATCACATTTTGATGATAATAGAAAACGATGCACACAATTTACTTCTCAAAATTAAATCTCATTCTCAAAAGCTCGCCAGACAATTATTCAAAATAAAGACCGTGAGCCAGATACTAACATAACTTCATGGTCATTGACCATAAACAATAGGTCATGATATGGTTTGATTTTTTTTTTTTTAAACATATTTTTTTACACACAAAAAGTTTGAGTTGCTTGTCAGCTGAATGTAACACTCTGTTCCAGTAAAAGTAACAGTTTCATATTCAAAAAGTAACACTTTTACAGTCAAATGTAACAGCAATTTTACAAAAAAAAAATTAAATTGTTTTGATAGTTTTTGTGGTTAAAAAAAGTAATATTTGAAGTGTAACAAAGTAAATATATGCTTATAATTTTTTTATATAGATGAATGTTACATTTTTATTCAGTAAATGTTACTTTTCTTCTTTAAAAAAAGAGTAAAAATTCATATATATAATCGGGTTTGCATTTCAATTGTTACTTTCTCAATAAAAAATTGTTACATTTTCAGATATAATGTTACATTTAAGAATATAATCTGTTACAATTGAGGAAAAAATATTACATTCATTTTTTATAAAATATAACATTAGTTTAGTTTGTTAATCTTATGTTAATTTTGAAGAAAAAAAAATGCTACATTTGAAAAAAAGAGTGTTACATTATTTTAAAAAAAGTGTGACATTAGTTTAGTTGTCAATCTTTATGTTATCTTAATCTATTGCAGCAAAATTGTGGTACATTTTTTTTAAAAAAAATGTTACATTTGAAGAAAAAAGTTTGTTACATTTGAAAAAAAAGAGTGTTACATTCCTTTATAAAAAGTGTGACATTGTTTAGTTGTCAATCTTTATGTTATCTTTAATCTATTGCAGCAAAATTGTGGTACATTTTGAAAAAAAAAAGTGTTACATTTGAAAAGAAAAAAATGTTACATTTCGTTATAATAAGTGTTACTTTTGTTGGGAGGAAAAAAAAGTTGGGGGTGGCAAAAAAAAAAAAAAAATCTCAGCAGAAAAAAGAAAGAAAAAAAGAAAGAAAAAAAAAGAGGAAGGTCGGCTCCTGTCGCACGGTGCAACCGCCGCACAAGAGACCGCCTCTTGAGTAAAAGGGAAAGGAGGTGAAGGTGAGAGAAGACATACCAGTTTCGATGACGACGGTAGAAGCGTGGCTGCGTTGCTTCGTCGGTGGGTGTTAACGTCTCAAAGTGTTAGCATAAGAATGAATCGCCTTTCCTTCCTTGGGTTGGGTACTTAATTTCTCTCTCTCTCTCTCTCCAAGAAATCAGTCTTTTCCTTTCCTTTTTTTAGACTTGTGTTTTAAACTTCCAAATCCCATTCATAATTAAAATACAGTAATACTTGGATTGTAAACGTGTACACTCCTCCTCCTCCTCCTCCTCCTCCTCCTCTTCCTCCTCTTCCTCCTGATTAGTTATTCTTATGATAAGGAAATTTTCCTTCTACATACCTCTGTTTCCAACACTTGTGCTTATCAGCAGATGGGCAAGCATTTGTTTGAAGATTATAGTTAAATTAGTATAATTTTCTTGTTTTTACCTGTTTCATGTCTTTAAGGTTTTAATAATTCTATTCAAGAATCAATAGTTTTATCGCGACATTTTAATGAAAATTATTTTTAAATATTTAGTTTAAGCAGATTTGATTAAGCGCATTAATTAATGACCGCTTAGCGCTTAGACAAAGTAAGCGGTCTCGGCGAACGATTTTTAAAACAGAGGTATGTAGAAGGAAAATTTCCTTATCATAAGAATAACTAATCAGGAGGAGGAGGAGTGTCCACGTTTTCAATCCAAGTATTACTGTATTTCAATTATGAATGGGATTTGGAAGTTTAAAACACAAGTCTATAAAAAGGAAAGGAAAAGACTGATTTCTTGGAGGGAGAGAGAAATTAAGTACCCAACCCAAGGAAGGAAAGGCGATTCTCTTATGCTAACACTTTGAGACGTTAACACCCACCGACGAAGCAACGCAGCCACGCTTCTATCGTCATCATCGAAACTGGTATGTCTTCTCTCACCTTCACCTCCTCTCCCTTTTACTCAAATCTCTAATCCCTAAATTTCTATATCCTAACAATTAATAAATAAGAGATTTCAAATAAATAAATAAGGGTTTTGTTAGGATACCCTCTTCAAGGGTAGGTTTAGGTTAACAATGAGCCCATTTTTTTTTTACCAAAATAACCCTCTGTTTGTTTAAAACATAAACTATTCAAGAGGGTATAGTAGTAATTTAAAATCTCACAAATCCGGCGTCCAGGCTTTCAAACTCTTGGGAAATCCAGTATCTTCAAAAACCTGGGAATCCCATCAAGTTCAATCTACAACCTCCTATCCCAAACCCACTTCATTTTCACTTATCAAAAAAGTAGTCAAATTTCTTTCTTGGAGCCAAAATTCTCCAACTCAATACCCGTGATTCCTTTCAATATGGGGAGTAAATGACTTGAAATTGACCAAGGGATTAAAGGAATGAGATTGACCCCAAGATTAAATGCTGGAAAATTGACTTAATTATCCAAACTGCAAATCCCTTAGAGCTTCATAGGACTGAATCGATTGTGGTCGGAAGGTGATAGTAAGCTGAGTTTGGCTATGTGGCGGGAACGTGGCAAATTGGTTTTGATCAATTTAATCTAGTTAATCTGTTGTGTAGGAGGAGAAGAAACAACTATTTTGGCTTAGCATATTGATATGGCCAGTGAGTCTTTGGTTTCAAACTTACAACTCCTAAATACTCCGTATTGTTTGACACAACTTTGAAGATAACGGATTTCGGAGGAGTTTGGAAGCCGGATGAAGACACTGAAAGAGACAACTACTTTAACGATTGGGTTTTGTGAGATTTTGAAATTACTACTATAACCTCTTGAATAGTTTATGTTTTAAACAAACAAAGGGTTATATTGTAAAAAAAAATGGGCTCATTGTTAACCTACCCTTTGAAGAGGGTATCCTAACAAAACCCAATAAATAAATATAAAAAAAATAATAATAACAAATACGTGGTGTTAGAATTGAAAATTAACCCTCTTTCAATTTTTCAATCTAATCTAATTGGTTATTCATTCTTAATATAGTTATACTACTCGGTAACCCTTTTTCACAATTTTTCAATCTAATCAATCTAATCAGATTTGGCCCCATTCTCTTCACTATTAGGTGTTAATAAAAGAGAGATTCACTTCCTTTGCCTTCATATGCAATTAGAATCCTTCCTACTTATCAATGGTGATCACTTAAAACAAGTTATAACAACAAAGATAAGCAGTTTATGTGTGTATAATCAAAAGCAGAGGAATTTTTTGACCATGTGCTCTGATCTTAAGTATCCTTACATATATACTCCCTCCGTCCCTCTTACTTTCTATTTTGGTATGTCCCAGAGTAAGAGTCCACTTCCTAAAATGGTAAAAAATCTTTACTATTCATCTCACTAATTCTCTCTCTTACTTTACTTTTATACTCACAACACCAATCAACTAATTATTCCCTCACACTCATTCTCTCTCCTACTTTACTTTTATACTCACAACACTTACTTTACTTCCACCATTTCTTAATCTCTGTGCAAATGAAAGGTAGGACTCTTACTCCAGGAGTAGTATATTTTGTTCAAGGAGAACAATGGAAGTCAAAATCTCAAATTTAAACTACAAAAGTTGAAAACCTAGCCAATTTCAAAGTCCATGAAAGAAATATGCAGCTAGGACTGTTCTGAAAAACAACCACTTGACAGGACACTTACGATCAAAGATGATCACACAAGTGACAGCACAACTGTCCTATCAACTGGCGACGAAAAGAGTAAATGCAGCGGAATTTTAAAGACAAAAATTAAACACTTCAGCAAGAATTACTTGCTGGAAAACTTTCATTAATAAAAAGTTCTTGCTGAATACAAGACAATGAAAGAAACAAACAACGAAAAGATCAAACTATTCTAGATCACTAGAACTCACAAAAACACTCAAACACCTTGAAGTCTTGATGAACAAGAACTTCATGAACACAATGACTCTTTCACAAACGAAAATCTCACTCTCTGAATTTCAGAATCCGTGGTTCATGACTGAATATGTTCGGCTTCTTATAGACACAGGATTGAGAAGTTTTCTTGGAGAGGTGATCTTCTTGGATGTCAATCTTTAATGCCATCCAATTATTCCATATGAAGAGAGTCCATCTTTACCTAAAATACAAAACAATAACTAGCAAAGATAAACATTAGTAGGTTAGTCAAGTAAATCAAAATCAATATCCTAAAATAAACTACTCCTAATATAAACAATTATTTAAACTATAATTGAATTAAACTAAATATACACATAATTATTAAATTAAATAAACTCTAAATACATACACTAAATAAATCAGAATCACAAAGATACAAAATAAAATATAAGAGTATTTCATACTCTTTCAATCTCCCCCTATCTTTGTGGTTCTGATCAAAATATCCAAAACAATAATCTCTCCCCCTGAATTTGTATATTGGATTCTACTCTCCCTGAATACATCTTTAGAACACATCTTTCTCCCCCTGAATATGAAGACAACATCTTTCTCCCCCTTTTTGAGAAGAACCATTAAACTCAAAGAAAGAAAATTATGAATATCTTCCACTACCCCTAAATTTGAATTTCCCCAAAATATAACTCTAAGAGCATCATCAATCTCAACTCATATCGTAGAAAAACCTTTAGAGACCAGAGAGTTCTGCAGAAGATGTACTTACCTCTTACAACAGTAGCAGACTTACCAGTTGACTGCCCAGTTGAGTGACCAGTTGTCCGCACAGTTGCACGAACAAGATGCTTAGCACCAGCTGGATGCTTAACAACAAAAATGCCTGAGCTTGATCAGAGCAGCGGCAAACAATCATTTTGTATCACAATCACTGAGAGTTTCTCCTGAATACTCGGGTACAACTGCAAAAATGTTAGAGAAAGAGCATTTGCAGAATAGAAACAAGATGAGATGAGAGAAATGTAGCTAGAAAACATGAGGAAGAAGATATACTCAATCATAATTCACAACCAGATTTGACATGGAGGAAATATCAAGGGAGGACATAGATTCTTCCTAAGAACTCGGGTAGGCCAAGGAGTAGGGAGAACCGAGTGACTTTGAAGTACCCATTTGAATTCCAAAACAAACAAGGATTTTAATTTTAAAATTCAAACTTTTTCCATGTTTTGTGATAAATTGTCTGTCCCATAATTAGAACTTGCCAAATTCAACTGAATCCATCTATCCACAATGTACCATAATTTCCACCAACTGCACAATGAAACTTGAACATCACGCCATTAGATTATCGTTAATCACATGAAAAGCATCAATCTTTAACACATAAGAACAACAATTCAATTTGCTGATGTTAATACCAAGGGAGAAAAAAAAACTTAGAAAAAATTATGCCTAAACACACAAGTGAAGATTGTCTCAATTTTTGTGTGACATAGTATGATCAACTCAGTCCATGACTCGGTTTCAACTTACATGAATTAAATGAGATTCTCTTTCAATCATGTAGCCTCTAGAACACTCCCATTGAAGGCTTATGACTTATGAATCAGTTACGGGGAGGAGCTTTTCACTCTCACAATACAGTGTTACACTGATTCTCAAGTTATGTATGAATACACGTCAGCACATTGCCTAAATGAGTAGTAACTTCAAAGATTGGAGGCAGCTTGTTTTCCCCGCAACCTTATATTGAGTGCCCACTCCATGATAACACAAGGAATTAACAAGATAATTTTATTATCGAGTCAATAAGGGTCTCACATTCAAGGGTCAAAGCTCGGAGTCAAGGAACTAAAGAAGACCAAGTGATCACAAGAGACAATCGTGCAAGGATGAATGCAATCTACATTTTTTTTGGTGTTTACTGTAATATACAATTATACAGTTATGCAGTCAGTTGTCTGCACACTTGTGCAGTCAATTGGTATCACACAGTTCGAGAGACTTCTTGTAGATACCCTGATCTCGCACCCCTAAAAACCCACCTTGAATCGGTCTAAACCCGAAAACTGACCTAGAACCCTCGATTTGGCTGTGTGGGACTGCCGTGATCCTTATCGGTGCATCGAATGGATAAACGGACTTCAAATTTATGATCAGAGCGAAAAAACGAGTAAACAGGCAAAAGTTCAATTTTTCGAGGTGCAGGACCGGAAACGGGGCCTGCACCCCTCGAACTGCTCGTTGTTATCCATTCTGTGCATTTAAAATATATTATTATTTTTCCTTACTAATTGACATATTTCAGATATACCGGCGTGACCACAAAATTATTCCAAGCAACTTTCATGTTGGGCCCGAGGACAACCGGGACACCGGAGCGCGCACGACGGAGCGGAAAGCCGGAGCTGAAAAGATGGTTATCCACATTGCAAAATATCTCAAAATATCTAAGCAAGTGGTCAAGAAGCAAAAATATATTATTGTCGTTCCTTGCTTATGAAAATATTTCAGATATACCGGCATGATCAGAAAAATATTCCGAGCAACTTTCATGTTGGACCCGCGGACAACCGGGACACCGGGGCACGCACAACGGAGCATTTGCGGAACGGAAAGCCGGAGCTGAAAAGATGGTTATCCACATTGCAAAATATCTCAAAATATCTAAGCCAGTGGTCAAGAAGAGGAAAAAATATACTATTGTCATTTCTTCTTGTTCTCTAGCGCGACATTCAAGGTCCGTTCCAGGCACCGCTTTGATCAAAGTTCTACTCCGGTTTTCATCATCGATTATGGCCAACAAAGGACAGGCATCATCAAACTCGGCTAAGGGTTTTCCGGACTTCGAGCCAGGGTATGCACTGGAACAGTGGTTGGAAAGGCGCTTGCATGATCACACCAATCGTATGATCAGCATATTCCAAGGACATCAAGAAGAAATGTTAGACCTTGTGGCTACCCTTTTGAAGAAATTGGAGCTCAAAGATCTCCAAGCACTCCATTTCCAAGATGTCAATTCCAACGCGAACTTTCACTCCACCCGAGATATGGAACTCAAGACTTGTAATGATATCTATGTGGGAGCTAGCGAAATGGTGACAACAAATAATTTGAACCCTACTGCCTCTCTAGAGACACGTGAAACTTCAGTGAAACCCGCAGAGATCTATTCATCAAGCAGTTCGCATAAGAGGTTTGTCATAATGGTAGATACTTCAACAATTTGAATGCCCCATTGTCTGTGGTTTTTCAAGACCTAAGCGCTCAAGGATTGCTAAAGCCAGTGGAAAACTATCGTCCCGAAAATCCCACCTATGGAGATCGAAGCAAGTTATGCCAATATCACCAAGCCCGCGGCCACGACACTGATTCATGTTGGGCACTCAGGAAAGCAGTCCAAGACCTTTTTGATGAAGAAGTCATTGAAGTGCCCGTGCCAGAGACAAGCCGTCTGTGTAACAATCTCACTGCCCAAAGGCCTGTGACTCCATGCTATGTAAAACCCCATCGGATTTTTGCACCAATTGTCAAAGCTAAGGAAAATGGTTTGGTACGAAATGGGGATAGGCACTTTGATGAATTCGAGAGTCCGCTATCCAATATCTTCTATGGATTGGTTGCTCTAGGGATTATGAAACCTATTGAAGGATACAAGCTACCCAGACGATTGCCCAAGCACTTTAACCCCGCAGAGCTCTGCGTGTATCATCAATCCGTAGATCACGATACAAACTCTTGTTGGTCTCTCAAGCATGTTATCCAAGACCTCATAGATCACAGAGTTATCCCAAGGCCACCTCTAAGGGCCTCATGTTCGAGTAGTTATCCCAGGGACTCATCAACCCCCGAGGAAGGTGTTTCCCCTTAAATATGATTGGATCTCATCAACCCCGAGGAAGGTTATCCCTCTTTTGCTGGTAACAGAAGTGTGTTGACTCGTAAGGTCGTGCCTCTAGTGCATAGATCTCTTTTTGCGTGTGATTGGGCTCACCGCCCCAACTCCTAATCCTATTCTTTTTGCGTAATACTTAGTAATATGCTCACACATCTTCTTTGTCTTCTAAGTCTAAGAGTGTGTTGTTGTCTTCGTGCTTTTATTTTATTGCTTGTCATGTAAATGTTTCAGTCAATGAACTTGCCTTATAACCAAGTGCCTTGTAAATCGCGTATCTTGTAGATCTGGACCCGCAAACAATTAATCTCACTTAAATAAAAGCAATCAATGAAATTTGAACAAAAAATTAGACTGTGATTAATTGAGATGGGAACTAGGGCCGAAGGCAACCGACGAAGTTCACAAAGGCGATCGACAAAGTCACCCGACAAACGAAGATTTCAGGGTGCAATCAAAGACATGTTCAGAAGGGCCAATCAAACGAAAAAGGCCGAAGACTATCACAGTGATGCCAACGCAAGTGTCGGCGATTTTCCTTTAATGTATAATGTGTTATAAATTCTCGCATTTTGTAAATTTATGTTTCAGAAGCTATATGTTTCTTCTTGAGTGAAAAAAAAAAAAAAAAAAAAAAAAAAGGAACATTATTCATTTACTTTGGTGCATACCATTCGCTTTATTGTTTAATTCAATTGTTTTAGAAAGGATATCGCGACACTTCAAGTTTATGTGTATGCCTTCAACGACGGCATCTGGAAATTCATAATGAAGACTTCATCGCTCATTACACTAAGAACGAGACGTGGACCGAGGGTCCGACAATCTCATGTGACATTATCAATTTCAAGGAGCACCGCGCTGCGAAGCCAATCTGAATTAAAGAAGATCTCGATCTTTCAACTTTGGGCAAAGTACCATCGACGACGACAACTGGTGACTTCAGTTGGAGACCAACGTGCTCTACCAACCCCTTACACTGAGGGAGCCCAAAACGACGTAATCAATCTTGGAAAGCGAGACAACAGCGAAGGCCTCTCATCAAACGAGGTCAAACGGTGGCGCGAATCATAAGTCATGCCCAACGATGTTCTCATCTTGATTTGTCACGGTCTAATTTGAGTTTAAATGATTTGTGAAGCTTATCTAAATGAAAACTAAAATACTAATCTGACGCTATAAGGGTCCATCTGATTTTGAGGCACTTGACCATTAACGCTTGTTTAAGTCTTGAGTCTTTGATTTCAATGTGTAAGCATACTTTTCCCGAGTATAGGGGCTTCCCCCTACCCTCGTCCTTCCGTCATCTAATTTCTACGCAAACACAATGTCGGAGATCCCACTGGGATTTCCCTTTGCTTCTCAAAACACTGGCCTCGTGCCTTCCCCTGCCAACTCCTGCAAGTTGTCACAGCAAAAGAGACAAAGGAATGCTATTCCTTAGATTTCAAACTCTCAATGTCGGCAAGTGATCTCGAATGAATGAGCACGAATTGGGGCTGCATGTCAAAGTTTCGGGTTTTGTTTCAAGAGCAATGATGTGGCTTCATGACAGTACAATTTGTTGAGAATGGTTTGTTCCGGGTAACACGGAAATTCAGAGGGCAGAATGCCAGGGTATAAGACAACTCTCAATGACAGTTGATTCCTCAAAGAAGGAGTATTGAATGTCAGAACATGTGAATCATGATCAACAACAAAGCCTCGAATGTGGATGACTCTCATAGATAGTCGGTCCCTTAATGTGGGAATCAATAGAAACAAAGTGCCATCTCGGATTGTCAGTATGGCCTGCGAAGCTCAAAGCTCTTTTCTTCAGCAACATCGGGATTGCGTCCCGCCGAGCAACTCTCAAAGACAGTTAACCCGACTGATTGGGTATTGTGTATCAGAAATTGTGAATTGCCTCCAACAGTGAGACATCGAACACTTGAATAACTCTCAATGACAGTTAAGCCCCCAAAGGTTGAAATGCCAAAACATGAAGTTGTGTCCAAACGATAAATGCTACAAGAGGTTCATATGCCTGATTCAGGGGGTTGTCCTATAGCATGACTGGGGATTCCGTAGCCAACATCTGAGGTTGATCTTTGCGAGACACTGGGGCTTCAGCAGCAAGAATGTTGGGGGTCGATATCAGAAAGAACAAATGGGGTTTCTTTAGCCAGCAACTGGGGCTGACCCAACTATAGCATCCGGAGATACCGTTGAGTAATCTTGATCAAATGGGTGTTCGAAATTGACCTTTTGAGTGCGCGCGCTAGGCTTTCGGCTTCGCTTCACCATACACATATCCATACTCCTCATTTTTGCAAAAATGCAAAATTCATAATAAAGTGCAATCCATTCCATTCATGATTCTCCCTCTGATTCATTCATAAGCTTTCAGTCATTAATTGATAACAAGCAAAGTTTGAGATGCGAGCGATGCACATGAGTCAAATAAAAGAAAAAAATAAAATAAAAGAAAAATCAAATGCAAAAGGAATCATCATGCAAAAGGAGAAATTTGACTTTCACCCTCCAAATGAAAAGCGGTTGCAAAATGAAAAGGGAATGTATTCTTGTCCCAATCTTTCTCTGAATCTCTCAATTTAAGGATTCCAATCCGTGTATGTGTTCTAAAACTTTTGTTGCACATGAATGACACTCTCGAGCACATTAATGTCAAAGATATATTTCGCTTGCTCTTGGAAATCTCTTGTAGGTACAAATCGCACACCCTGCCACATCGTGGTCCTCAAAAGAAGTTTCCTCATCAACATCAATGCTAAGGGAATGAGATTTCCCTATGCCCTTTCTGCAAAATCAGTTTGACTTGCCAACTTCGAATTACGTTGGTCTGATTCTCGAAAGAGATACGTAGGCAGCTTGAATTTTCAGGCACAACCACATACTTGCAAAAAATCTTATGCAGGTACACATCATCCATTCTGCCACATCGTGATCTTCACAAGAAGGATCCTCGACAATATCGACGCTCATATTTCTGCGTAGGGAGCGAAATTTCCCAGTGACCTTTTGAAAAATAAAATGTTCGACTTGATAACGTTGAACTACGTTGGTCTGATTCTCGAAAGAGATACGTAGGCAGCCTGAATTTTCAGGCACGACCACATACTTGCAAAAAATCTTATGCAGGTACGAAGTTGGAACCACACAATGAATCACATCTTGGTTTCACAAAGAGGTTGCTCATTGCAAGCGATCAAAATCCCACAAGAGTTGCAGGAGCTCCAAAAGCGAAGAAGCTTAAACTGTGAAATAATCAAAAACCCCTATTAGGAGAATCAGGGATCCAAAATGAGGTTGCAGCACTCAAAACAGTACCGATGGGTCACGCGAAGCGATGGTTCATTGCTTGATAAAGCACAAAAATCTCATCACACAGCAATTCAAAGGCAGAGGAATCTGAACAGCGCAGAATGCAGCGTATCCTTGATTTTATTTTGTGCATATAAATAGCTTCAGTTGTTTATTGCCCTTGGTCTTCTCGAAAGAGCGAGATTACCTCCCTTAAATTGCGCAACGTCGTAGGTCCCCCCTTTTTGAAAAGATATGTTATTCCACCTTGGTCTTCTCGAAAAAGCGAGATTACCTCCCCTGAAACTGCGCAACGTCGTAGGTCCCCCCTTTGTGAAAAGATATGTTATTCCACCTTGGTCTTCTCGAAAGAGCGAGATTACCTCCCTTGAAACTGCGCAACGTCGTAGGCCCCCCTTTTAAAAAGATATGTTGTTCCAGCTTGGTCTTCTCAGGGACCCGAGATTACTTCCCCGAACTGTGCAACGTCGTACGTTCTCCATTTATGATTCCCATCCCCTTGCAAAGAGAGATCGAATCTCAATGCACCCCTTTACTCGGATTGTACCTTGCGTCAATCCTTGAGTCGTGATTGGTCTTAAGCCTTCTCTTAAATTGTGTGAGTCGGTTCTAATCAGAACTACGACTCGACTTGATTCCCATGGCGGGATACGTAGGCAGTTCACAACGTTGGAATCAGTCGCCCATTCTCGCAATTTGTTGGTCAAATACCAACCCCCCAGAAAAGAGACATAGAATCTCAAAGCAATTTGTTGGTCAAATACCAACCCCCCAGCAAAGAGAGATGGAATCTCAATGCTCCCCCCAGCAAAGAGAGATGGAATCTCAATGCAATCCCCAGCAAAGAGAGATAGCTTCTCAATGCTACCCCCAGCAAAGAGAGATGGAATCTCAATGCTACCCCCAGCAAAGAGAGATGGAATCTCACTGCAACCCCCTGCTTTAAATTTTAATAAACCTGTACTACGTTTGGTCTGATTCTCGATAGAGATACGTAGGTAAACCGGGAAACCGGAACCGACCATTTCCTATGTTTGATTGATTGTTTGAGTTAGAACTACGGAGGCTTGATTCTCGAAAGAGATACGTAGGAAGTCCTACCTTGGACCCAGCCGTTACACCCTAGACGAGATCGAGTGTCTCTTAGTGAATCGTAGAATCCCCTTTAACCAGGAGATTCGACGAGGGGCTCTGTAGATACCCTGATCTCGCACCCCTAAAAACCCACCTTGAATCGGTCTAAACCCGAAAACTGACCTAGAACCCTCGATTTGGCTGTGCGGGACTGCCGTGATCCTTATCGGTGCATCGAATGGATAAACGGACTTCAAATTCATGATCAGAGCGAAAAAAACGAGTAAACAGGCAAAAATTCCATTTTTCGAGGTGCGGGACCTGAAACGGGGCCTGCACCCCTCGAACTGCTCGCTGTTATCCATTCTGTGCATTTAAAATATATTATTACCTTTCCTTACTAATTGACATATTTCAGATATACCGGCGTGACCACAAAATTATTCCAAGCAACTTTCATGTTGGGCCCGCAGACAATCGGGACACCGGAGCGCGCACGACGGAGCGGAAAGCCGGAGCTGAAAAGATGGTTATCCACATTGCAAAATATCTCAAAATATCTAAGCAAGTGGTCAAGAAGAGCAAAAATATATTATTGTCGTTCCTTGCTTATAAAAATATTTCAGATATACTGGCCTGACCAGAAAAATATTCCGAGCAACTTTCATGTTGGACCCGCGGACAACCGGGACACCGAGGCGCGCACAACGGAGCAGTTGCGGAGCGGAAAGCCGGAGCTGAAAAGATGGTTATCCACATTGCAAAATATCTCAAAATATCTAAGCAAGTGGTCAAGAAGAGGAAAAAATATATTATTGTCGTTCCTTGCTCATAAAAATATTTCAGATATACCGGCCTGACCAGAAAAATATTCCGAGCAACTTTCATGTTGGACCCGCAGACAACCGGGACACCGGAGACGCGCACAACGGAGCAGTTGCAGAGTTAATGCCGGAACAGAGATAAGGAAGATGACTTGAATCCTTAGTGTAAGAAGGATAGATAATGATATAAAAAAATCACCTCCCTCCAATCCAATTTACAACCTCCCCTCCAATTTACAACCAATTTACAACCTCCTTCCTCCATATTACCATCTCCCTCATCCATTATTCAAAAAAAGAATTGATTCACACATCACACACACACCACTCTCCATATTCACCACCACCCTTACTTGCTCTCTCTCAAGTAACCCTAAAACACCCTCAACCACCACCACAACACCACCATACCACCATAGCACCACCACCACACAAACACTAAACTCAAACCCTTTCAAACACTAAGCAAAAGCCTTAGAAAACAAACCAAAAAAAAGACTTCCCTTGAAAGCAAAGGGAGCACAAACTAGGCCTTATTCTCACCTTTTAATCACCTCAAAGGGTAAGATGTAGTGCTCTTATGTAATTTCTTGAGGGGTTTAGCCACTTGTTAGGCTAAACCTCCATTTTATATTCAAAAATACAATATTGATACTCTTGTTGTTTTTTCTCTTCAAATGATATTATAATGATGTTTTGAGCTCTTGAGCATGCTATGCTATTGATCTTTTGTATATATATCATGCATGAATGAGTATCAAATCCTTGTGTGTGTTTGATTCAAGGGATTTTCAAAGAACCAACTTGTTTCCCCTCAAAAAACCTTGAATCTGTCCATAGCTTGTAATATCACCTTGTGAGAACTCATGTAATCTGACTTAGAAGCATGTATAAATGTTGTTTTGTGTTGTTAATATGTATATATATGCATGTTAAAAGTTTCATGTTCATATCTTTTCATTTGAGTTAGTTTTGATAGGTGTTTTCATGACATAAGTGAGATGCCAATAATCTGTCCATATGGTACCTTACTGCCTTGTTGCTTTGTTTAGGCATATAAAACTTGGGTTTTAGTATTAGACCATAAAAGAGAACTTGTTCTACACAGAACAAGGAACATGAGTTTGTAAATAGAATATTTTTAGCCTCAGTCAAAGAGGCTCTTTCCATTTTTTGTTTGAGATCTCTGTTCTCAGATTTGTGCTTGTCCATTTCTGACATCAAAAAGTCAGAAGTGTTTTGAATGACTTAAACTTGTTTTTTGGACTTGAAACTCTCCATATCTTAACTTTGACATGTTAGGAGAAACTTTCATGTTTATAGTCCTATATTAAAAGTAAATAATTATCTTACAATGATTATTTACCTATTCATATTCCTATTGAATAAGGTTTAATGACATGTACTTAGTCTTATTACATTTATAATTATCATTGTAATAGTTGAAATGAATTTACAACATGCATAAGTACAATGCATGTTCACATTATCTTTATGACTATAACTACTGGTACATATGAATAGATACTTTCTCATTATGACTATACATCTTACATATTCTTAAAGTACTTATACACATAACTAAGAATGTAACCTACAGTATGTGACTAATTAGCAAACAAAGAGTTTTAGCATTAATAACATTTATCCTACTTGGGAGCCTTAGAGGCAAGATAAACCAAATTCATGATGAGGTGTCATTCCCATGGTGAGTTTGGCCTCCTTTAAAATACTATAGTATAGATTTGGTTAGCTATGTAAATGATCAGTGTGAAAGTAATGTGTGTTAATATTGCTATTTCATTATATGTCTGCATGATGTATTATTATTTTTTTCAAAGGCATCCATCAAGAAATAAAAAGGATATGGGAGCAAAGATTTTGAAACATATTGATGAGTTTTTCAGATTAAAGGATGTAAGATTAACGAGAATATAAGGATGAAAGCAGTTAGAGAAAAAATTAAAGGGTAGAACTATTGCCACTATACTTTTTAATTATCCACTAACATCATTAATGGTTAAACAAAATTAATTGTTCATTTTGACAAGATTGCCCATCAAAATCCTGCCAATTAGAAATGTAGTAGGAATTACCCAAATCACCCTTAAATTTATCTTCTCTTAAATGAAAAAAATGTATGCATAATATTAGTATTCATATCTATTTAATTATGATTAACCAGTATTCTTATATTACACAAAGGTTAAAATATAAAAAACAATCAGTACACTAAATATATCACCTAATTAAAATATCACTTTTGAAAAAAAAAAAAAAAAAAAAAAAACCGAAACAATACATAATATTATAAAAGAAAATGTTAAGAACTTAAATAGTGCATCTTAAAATAAAAAATTAAACATCCATTAAAACAACTTTCAAAAGCTAAGACGTTTAGTTTCATAAGCATGGAAATTAACATGAAGTCAAAACTAAAATAAAAATAAAAATCATACGAAATCTAAAAACTACTAGTGAAACTCTCATAATAATACTACTTCCCTCCCAAAATGAATGTCTAAAAAAATTTAAAATTTATTATTAATAAAAAACAAATTTAAAATATTTATTGACATTTTTTTTAGACGGAGGGAGTACATATTTCTATACATAACCCATCCTTGCTCCAAGATTTCATTCACAAGTCTTCAGCACCTTCAACTCTAACAATTTCACAAGTCTTCAGCAACCTTCAACTCAAGCAAACTGAAAAAATACACATTAACCCTTGAGTTAGGAGTAAATTAAAAACTGCAGAATAACAATATAATACTATATTCAACTTATAATATGCACACTTTAAGCATATTATCTCATATGATCTCTCCGTCTCATACTAAATGTTCTGTCACATACAAAATGTTTAAAAAAATATTAATCATCACGAATTTTAATTTTTCAAAAATAATCGTTTTGAGATGGAGAAAGTATATATATAGTTTGTTTCAATGAAAACGGTTTGTATGAAAATATTTATCATGCTTTTGTAAACTAATCTGAAATCGAAAGAGTAGTAACAAGGTTTGATCGAGTAAATTAAAATCAATAATTTTTATGAACAAATTAAGAGGATAATTGAAGAATCAAAATTAATACATAATATTTATAAAAACTCCTTGAAAATTGAAAGAGACTATTTAACAATGCTAATGTATAAGTATTCATACCTTCTGATTACAACTCCAAACCCAATTTGGTTGGATAGATAGGGAAGAAGAAGAGGCCGCAGCAGGAGTACTCCTTGAAAATTGAACGAATTATTTTAGGGTTTCTTTTTATAGTGAGTGGAGTAATATTATGCATATATTTTATTAATGAGATAAATGATAAATATAAAGGGTGATTTGGGTAACTACTACTCCCTCCGTTCCGGAGTAAGAGTTCTACCCCTCATTTGCACGCTTATTAATAAATATTGGAAGTGATGTAAATGTTGTGAGTGTAAAAGTAAAGTAGGAGAGAGAATGAGTGGGAGAGAATAGTGAATTGATTGGTGTTGTGAGTATAAAAGTAAAATATGAGAGAGAATGAGTGGGGTGAATAGTAAAGATTCTTTGCCATTTTAAGAATAGGACTCTTACTCTGAGACGTACCAAAATGGAAAGTATGACTCTTACTCTGGGACGGAGGGAGTACTATTTTTATTATTGGCATTAGTTTGATGGGTAATCTTGTCCAACTAACCAATTAATTTTGTTTAACTATTAATGATGTAGTGAATAATTAAATAGTGTTGTGGCAATAACTCTGCCCAAAATTAAAATGAGAACTTCCTATCCATTACTCCCTCCGTCCCACTCGAATAAGGATTCTTGATCAAGTAATTTGTACTTAGACCGACGATTTGAAGAAAAATAATTATATGTTCCCACTCGAATAAGGATTCTTGCTCAAGTAATTTGTACTTAGTAATTTGTACTTAGACCGACGATTTGAAGAAAAATAATTATATTAATGAAAATCTATTTAGTTTATTATTAATCGTGATACAATAACAATTTTAAAATTTTTATTAGCATTATTATTTTTCCTCAAATTATTAATCAAAGCATAAATTAATTAACAAAAAATCATATTTCAAGCGGGACAGAAAGAGTACTTCACAAATCAATTCATTCCTTAAATGTTTATATTCTCACTAAGATTGAATTTAAACTTATTTATATTGGAGTATTTTAAACAATATTTCAATTTACTGAAACCGTCTATTTGTGATGATACTTCCTAATTATGTTATGCATTTTGTAATATTTTTCAACAAAAGTAAGAAAACCCACGAGGAATTAATTTAATTTCCATTGTTATTTAAGTTGGGCAATAAACTGTATTAAAATTTTCAAATATGAAGCATATTAATCAATTATGTTAGTGTAAACAGAGAGTCGATATCTCCTGTGCCACTTTCGTGTGTCACTCTATGTGCCACTTGTGATCTAACTGTTCACATGTTTGATAATATTAATATAATATAAATCTCAATAACTGTGAGCCATTAGATTATGTGTGGTACATGGAGTGACACACAAAAATAGTACAGAGGATTTGGACTCGTTAACAGAGGTGTTACCTCAGATGTTATCGCTGGCAGTCATGTTGTAACGACCCCAAAACCACCCTAATTTTCTTAACTTAAAATGGAACTTTTATGTGCATTTTATGTGTTAGAAAATATTTTTATGACTTGCATATATTATTTGAGTATATGTGTTAGTTAATGTGTTAGTAGTAATTTTGTTAAAAGGAATAAATGAGTTAGTTGAAACTTTAGGGTCCAAAGTGTAACTTTAAAGTTTAGGGGCTTATTTGCTCAAAATAAAAGTAGAGGGACCAAAGTGAAAATTTTATAAAAATCTTTATATACTTATCTCCTCACCTCTCCCTTTCTGCGACATAATTTCTCCATTTTCTCGTTACTCTCTCTGGTTCACGAAGAAAAGTAAGTTCAATTCATTTCGATTTAATTCTTTTTATTTACTTACCCGTTTTAAAATCTAATTATATAAAAATGATCAGGGCGTTGAGTAGGTCATTTCTACCCTAACAAAACATATTTCTGCGATAATTTTTCCGGAAATAGGTAAGTTACTAATTCCCCTTAAATAGTAAAATGGTCATATATTTGCTATATGTGTGATATGTGGTGAAATTATTGTGAAAGGAATTTATTTATGATACTTGTTTATTTGGGACAAATGGAGTATAATTATACTGGGTAAGTGACTTGGTTTGTATGCAATGGTGTATATGGAATATGTTTATATCCTGAGAATGTTAGTATAAGTGTTTGCAAGTATACTCCTACTTGTGGGACGGTAAAATATTAACTTGAGTTAAATGTTAAATAAGTATATTATAAAAATTATACTATTATTCTTGGGACGGGGAAATGAATGAAAGTATCCTTAAATGAGTATATTAGTATATTAGAGAAATTATATTTATAATTGATACTTGTAATTGTTATTTTGCGATTTGGGTAATATTTGTTATACTTGTAATTTTTGGGACAAAGGGAGTATTTAGTATGTTGGTTTGGTTGGGCTCAAAGTAGTATTAAAGTTGTTTTGAGACTGATTTTGTAGTCTTAGTAAAGTTATAAACGTTAAGTGTTGTACTTTTGGGACGGTGAAACGAAAAGAGTATAGTTTGTTCAAGTTTTGGCCTGGCGGGTGTGTTGGGCGACCGCCCAGGGTGCTGGAAAAGTTGAGTGGTTCCAATCTAAGCGATTAAAAGTTCAATCTTGGTCTAGGTCTTAGGTGTTACCCTAGAGTACCTAGAGGGTTGTTGTGGAACACTCTAGTGTTTGAAATTGGTTCATTTGTGAACAAATGTGTTATGGAATGTGAATAAGGAGTAATTGGATATAGTTGAACATCTTTTGATGTGGTTTGGATTGGTTCATCTTTGTGATGTGTTTGGCTTGGTTCCCTACTTTGGAATCATTGTCCTTGGCTGTTGTTTAAGCAAGTATTCATTACTATGCTAGTGTTAAAGTCTAGCTGATCTTGTGTTGTGGAGTCGGGACAGTGGTAGGGATTATAATGGCACACGAGCCAAGTTCATTGTAAGGCTTCTACCATTGGTTTTCCATTTTTAACCCCCAGTCCAGATTGGCCTTGGATGGGATGAACTAGCTCCCTCGAGTGAGCATTTGGGTTATGACTATGTGTCATATTTCCCTCTCTGGTTACTTTGGTTCTATTGGTTATGGTTTGGTTTTCGGGATCCCGGCTTCAGCTCTTTGATGCTGCTCAGTTGATACCTCTCAGATGGTTATATGTTTGATTCGAGAAGCTTGGCTCAGTATCCATGTATGAGTGCATAATTTAGCCTTATGTGCTGCTTGATGAGTTGGTCGTTATTTCCAACCGGTATGGGACGGTTGGCGATAGGGAGCCTCTCATGTTATGTGCTATATGATATATGATTATTTGTTGATATAGTTTCTTTATAATTATCATATCAGCATGTAACGTAGTTTCATTTTAGTAGCTTACTGAGATTCATTCTCACCCCTTATTTTTTTACTGTTTTAGATAACGGCGAGTCCAGGGAATAGGACACTTTGGCACGGGAGGACGTTAAAGTGGTAAGAGTTGGGATTTGTTTTGTAAAGGTTACATTACATAGATGTAATACTTTTTTGGTAGAGTTTCCTTGACTTTATCATCTTGTAACACCTATATTTTGGATAGTGTCCGTGTTTGTACATTTGTATAAAAGTTTATAAGCCTTCGGACTAAATACTTTCGTTTGTGAAAGTTGTTAGAAAAGTTTGTTTAAAGTTAGATGAAGTCTTTGAACTTCAAGTGTGATTTTGTTAAACTTTATGAAAGTATATTTTTGAAAAATTTTCTAAAAGTGTTTTATAACGTCTTCCACTCGTGTCCCGAGCGTGGGGCCAAGTAGGACCACGGGTCTGGGGCGCGACACATGTGCTACCCGACGAAAAATGTGTTATAGTTTTACATTTCTTTCCATAATAATTTTTATACTAATGTCCTAATATTATTGTCTAGATGGCTGTATTTTTGGTCCATATTTCAGGTTATATTAAGGTGGAAATTAAAGCTAAATATATGGAGAATTGTTTAAAGAAGAGTTATTCATAAATGGTGACTTATGAATAACTTTCAACATATTTAACATATGGGAAAATAAGAAAAACGTGGGAAGACTTATTCCAAGGATTTGTTGTTGATCAAAGTGAAGAGTACATGGCGTTGGAAGCTTGGAGTACAATAAGGTGATGCAAAGACTTGGGTATGAAGTTTTCGGTTGAGAAAATCAAGGAGTGAAGACCAAGTCTTGCACAAATTGTGGAGAGCAAGCTCACACACTCTCCCAATCGTCCATAACAGCCCCATGACTGATTATTTGTGTAGCCTTCAAGCAATTGAAGACTATAAATAGGCTAAGGTGTGGACATTGAAGATAAGCCAAATATTACACACACTCTTAACACAAAAACAAAGTACTTCTTGGCTCCTTTGTATCCTTCTGTAAGGATTCCGCCCCCGCGCGGAGGATCGCACGAGTTTTGGGGCGAAAAAGCCGAACACGGTTATCTCACAAAACATAACGGAGTCGCCACTTTTGTTAATTATTTAACCCAACAAAAGAAAATGTTAGAGATTCTATTAGTTCGGAGGTCAGGTTACGCCTTGGGAAGAGTTTCACTTCACCCAAGTCGCCTCGGATAGGACCGAGTCTCCCTAAGGTTAGTTAAGGAAAGTGCATGTGTGTGTGTGTGTGTTTTCAAAATGGGAGAAACTGACTGTTTTGGCAAAACCAGTTAATTATTTAACAGAAAATGTTTATTTTGCAAACTTTCTGGTCAGAAAAGGAAGAAACTGGAAAATGCCCTCCCTGGCCAAAGTAGCCATACGGATGGGGAGGGCTCTCCAGGGAATTTTTACAGTTTATCAGAAAACAGTCCAGTTTCAGTCAAAACAGAGTATCTCTGAAACTGGACTGGAATGTTGATTTCCAGTTTATGATTAACAACAAAACTTTAAAAAGTTTATTCCTATGCACTTCGATCATCAAAGGAACCCCAAAAACAAAGATTTAGGTGTGATCAAAGGCAATCATTGGAGAGATTTATGAAAAGTTGATGAACATGGCATTTAGACCAAAATGTCCATTTTGGTGGATAAAGATTGAAACTTTACCACCAAAATGGACTTATTATACAAGATTAAACCCTTAGGGACAAAAATATAATATAAAGATCAAATATTTATGTCTCATACTTGGTGATTTATGGCTAGATCATGGTTGGGATGATAAAGATTGAAACTTTATCCCCCAATCATGACTCTTATGGCCAAACAAGAACAACATCAACATGAAATTTAACAAATCATGATCATCCTAGGTTTTATCCCATAAATCACACACTAGGTGTGAAGGGGACCTTGAATCACCTCATGATTTGGATCATATACATATATAATCATAATATATATAGCTTGGAAGGCCAAGACTTGTATAATATATAGATATAGTGCTTGAAAATGGACAAGACTTGCAAGAAATGTAAAGTGCTTGAAATGGACAAGACTTTGCAAGAACAAGAAAAAATAATACAAGATAAACAAGTAATATGAACAAAGATAAAAGAGTTTGAGATGAATAAGAAGATGGGGAGAAGGAGGCTTCACCTATGATGGTTATGCCTATCTTCCTCTCTTTTCACTCAAATATGTGTATCACTCACTTTCTGCTATCAAACTGGCAGAGTAACAGCTCTCAAAACATTTTCTCCCCCCTTAAATGATCAGCATGGGGTTCAATTTATAGAGGCTGAGGGTGCCCAAACCAGCCGTACGACTAGGGACCTCATGTGCCCAAACCATCCGTACGACTCGACTTGGCAAGCTTCTGGATTTTTCCAAGTTTAATTCCAGTTCAGTCCTGGAATATTAGGTTTATCCTAGTGAGGTCCTGGCCCATTGGTTTATCCCTAAATGGTACCAAGAATTCCTCTAAAGTAGGTCGATTTCAGATTGGGGTACTTACAGAGCCCCTCAGCAACGTCGCTTTTGAAGAAAGCGGGGTTGTCGATAAAATAAGCATCCCAATCTTATGGGAGGACGGCTTAGCCGATTTGGGTGAGATATTTCAAGGCTACTCAAACCTATAAGCATCCCATTTTGATGGGGGGACGGCATAGCCGATTTGGGTGAGAGATTCTAAGGCTACTCAAACCTATAAGCATCCCATTTTGATGGGAGGACGGCATAGCCGATTTGGGTGAGAGATTCTAAGGCTACTCAAACTTATAAGCATCCCATTTTGATGGGAGGAATGCTTAACCGATTTGGGTGAGAGATTCTAAGGCTACTCAGGCCTATAAGCATCCCATTTTGATGGGAGGATGGCTTAGCCGATTTGGGTGAGAGATTCTAAGGCTACTCAAGCCTATAAGCATCCCATTTTGATGGGAGGACGGCATAGCCGATTTAGGTGAGAGATTCTAAGGCTACTCAAGCCTATAAGCATCCCATTTTGATGGGAGGACGGCATAGCCGATTTAGGTGAGAGATTCTAAGGCTACTCAAGCCTATAAGCATCCCATTTTGATGGGAGGACGGCATAGCCGATTTGCGTGAGAGATTCTAAGGCTACTCAAGCCTATAAGCATCCCATTTTGATGGGAGGACGGCATAGCCGATTTGCGTGAGAGATTCTAAGGCTACTCAAACCTATAAGCATCCCATTTTGATGGGAGGACGGCATAGCCGATTTTGGTGAGAGATTCTAAGGCTACTCAAACCTATAAGCATCCCATTTTGATGGGAGGACGTCTTAGCCGATTTGGGTGAGAGATTCTAAGGCTACTCAAACCTATAAGCATCCCATTTTGATGGGAGGACGGCATAGCCGATTTGGGTGAGAGATTCTAAGGCTACTCAAACCTATAAGCATCCCATTTTGATGGGAGGACGGCATAGCCGATTTGGGTGAGAGATTCTAAGGCTACTCAAACCTATGGGCCTTAGGTGGATACCCATTCATCCCTTCCTAAATAGGCATGGCTTAAAGGCCGGACTTGGTCAACTTGACTCTATTTGGAGAGGGTTGACTAAGGAATGGGCATGGCTCAGAGGCTCAAATGGTGGGCATGGCTTAGAGGTTGGGCTCGATTGACTATGCTCTATTAGGAGAGGGGCGATTCGAGGATAACTGGCCTTACGTCCAACCGAGGACTGCCGGGACACATTTGGTCAACTTTTCTCATGGCGGAGGGTTGACTACACAAACTGGCAAATTGGTCAACTTGGCTCTATGGGAGAGGGTTGACTAAATGGTCGGGCTTACGGAGGACTCCCGGGACATGGTCAACTTGGCTCTATGGGAGAGGGTTGACTAAACGGTCAGACTTACGAAGGAATGCCGGGACAACAAAACCCAATGGTCTTACGTCATGCCGGATGGCCAAGGATGAATTTCACGGAATCTAATGGTCTTACGCCACGCCGGACGGCCAAAGGACAAGTCTAATGAAACCTAATGGTCTTACGTTACGCCGGACGGCCAAGGGGTAAGTCTAACGAAGCCTAATGGTCTTACGTCATACCGGACGGCCAAAGAACAACTCATAACCTAATGGTCTTATGTCACACCGGATGGCCAAAGACGAATTTCATAGAATCTAATGGTCTTACGCCACGCTGGATGGCCAAAGGACAAGTCTAATGAAACCTAATGGTCTTACGTCACGCCGGACGGCCAAGGGGTAAGTCTAACGAAACCTAATGGTCTTACGTCATACCGGACGGCCAAAGGACAACTCATAACCTAATGGTCTTATGTCACACCGGACGGCCAAGGACGAATTTCACGGAATCTAATGGTCTTACGCAACGCCGGACGGCCAAAGGACAAGTCTAATGAAACCTAATGGTCTTACGTCACGCTGGACGGCCAAGGGGTAAGTCTAACAAAGCCTAATAGTCTTACGTCATACCGGACGGCCAAAGGACAACTCATAACCTAATGGTCTTATGTCACACCGGACGGCCAAGGACGAATTTCACGGAATCTAATGGTCTTACGCCACGCCGGATGGCCAAAGGACAAGTCTAATGAAACCTAATGGTCTTACGTCACGCCGGACGGCCAAGGGGTAAGTCTAACGAAGCCTAATGGTCTTACGTCATACCGGACGCCCAAAGGACAACTCATAACCTAATGGTCTTATGTCACACCGGACGGCCAAGGACGAATTTTACGGAATCTAATGGTCTTACGCCACGCCGGACGTCCAAAGGACAAGTCTAATGAAACCTAATGGTCTTACGTCACGCCGGACGGCCAAGGGGTAAGTCTAACGAAGCCTAATGGTCTTACGTCATACCAGACGGTAAAAGGATAACTCATAACCTAATGGTCTTATGTCACACCGGACGGCCAAGGACGAAGGCTTGAACCTATAATGACTATTCCGAGTCAAGGTTTGACTTGGTTCAAATCAACTCTATGGGATGAATGACACTCTTTCTTGACACCGGGGGAGAGCCTAGGGGCGACCTTCAAGACTCATTTTGGACGAAAAGGTCGAAGATTTTGGAAAATAATTCACAAGCATTTTGCTTGAAACATCGTTTTTGACAAATGACGCCAGATGGGCAAATTTTGGAAATGCTTATTCCTAAAGTCAAATCTTTTAACAATGAATTTTAGTCAATTTTTTTATTTTAACTTAACCGTGAGGTTTGTTATGCATAAGGTCCTTTGGATTTTGTCCATTCGTTGAGAAGTTACTAATGGTAGGGAATCTGCTCATCACTGTTGTGGGGATAGCCCCAATGTCATCCTAACCGTTGATGTGGAGGTAGCCTCAATGTCCTCGTTGTCGCGGAGGTAGCCCCATTGCCGTCGTTGTCGTCGATGTCGGGGTAACCCCCTGTCCTTGTTGTCGTTGACGTGGAGGTAGCCCCAATGTCGTCTTTCGGCTTTTGAGGTGAGGCTAAGAACCCATCACTTTTCATGACGCACCCTTTCTTTTGCCTAGGCCGCCCTTTCGGGTTTTCAACCTAGCGGGCATCTCTTTCGCATCTTTTATGGCACACCCTGTTTTTTGCCTAGGACGCCCTTACGGGTTTTCAACCTAGCGGGCTACTTTTTTGGTGCCTTTTTTTTCTTTTTTTTTATGAGTGATCCAGTCGACTCGATAGAACGAGGGACTTTAAAGTATTTTTCTTGGAGGAAACATGCAAGGGCATTTTATTTGGGAGAGAGTCCCTTTATGCTGGTGAGCTCTTTGAGCAATATATCATGAAATGGGAGGAAGCCCTTGCTTGACAGAATACAAGTGTTTAGCTCTTTCCTAAGATGGAGAAAAAAAGACTTGTGGAGACATTTGAAATTTTCCTTAGTTAATATCATCAAATGATTGCTTGGATGGACCATGTTTGTCATTAAGTCAGGATTATAGCAAGCAATTAGCCTTAACATGTATAAATGTTGTGATCAATTAAGATTAAGATTCGATCAATGGCAAGATCGGGAGGAGAATTGGTTTAGAAGGTGGAATTGGTCATTGTCTGGGAAATTGGTCATTGAAGGGACCAAGGGACGAGAACTTGGTCATTTTGAGAAGACCACAGTTTGATGGTTTTGTTTCATGCTGTGACCGGACCCGAAGGTTGCCTACGTTCCCCTTGTTGGTCCCAAAGGGCAACAAGGGTATGAAAAATAGCTAGAGGGGGGGGGTGAATAGCTGTTTTAAAATTCTTTTCGTACCCTTGATAAACTCAATTGCAAATGCGCACTTTATCAAGTAAGCGTAATGAAATGCGCCTAAGTGAGTGAGTGAAATGCACAGCGGAATTTAGTAATGAAAATAGGCGCAAAGTGATAAAGGGAGCGCAACACACACACTAAGTAGTTTGGCTCAAAGTGAGTGAAATAAGGAACTAAGGCAAATGATATAACAATCACAACACAATTCAGTTCAATCAATCTACAATGAGTAAACAAGCAAATAGTGAGTGAAAATAATAACTTGAAAGAAATGACAAGATAATCACACAAGCTATTTGGAGAGGTTCGATCAATGAAAGATCTACGTCCTCTACCAAGATGGTTAGTCTTGGATTTCTAATGGAGATCTTATATAATGAGTGAGTGTTACAAATTACAATGTTTGAGCTTATACACTAACTCAAGATCTATTACTATGAAAGAACAAATCCAAAACAATAACCGGTGTATCTCTTAAAGAAGAATCTAAATGATTAATCTTTGAAGAGGTGCGTGTGTGTTCTTAGTATCAAGGCTCTTTAGATCTTTGAGATGGAGAGCACGAGAAACTAAAGTGTTAAGGCTTGAAGATCTGGGCTAAGGATGAAGGTATGAAGATGTTCTTGAGAAATCTGGAAAAACGAAGGCAATCTTCAAATCTTCAACAAATGCTTAGAGAGAGAAATTCTTGAAATTCTTAGCAAAACTCAGCAACTTCAAAATGTTGAAGTTATGGGGTATTTATAGTGAACTTCAAAAAACTAGCCGTTGGAAATCCTTGTGGATAAGATGAGCTGTCGCTCGTTGATTGGAGCATGCATATATTATGGCCATTTTGACACTCAACATAAATGTGACCGTTGTGGACACGTGTCAATAGATTAGGCGCATATGCATCTTTTAACCACCGTTGGATCATTGGCGTAATTTGAATTCTCTTCAAGTCTTCAATAAATCACTGAGTGTTGAATAAACACTTTGAGGCGCGTTTGAGCCAAGAGGCGCATTGAGCCAACAGGCGCACAGTAATTGTGCGTTTAAATCAAGGGGCGCAGAGGCGCGTAACATAGCTTATGAAGAAATCCTTATGCGCGCGCTCTAAATGGCGCATTGCGCGAATGTAGAAGGCGCGTGGCGCGTGGCGCAGGAGGCGCATAAGCGCGGCTCAAACTCACTGAGTGATTTTTCTTGAAACTTGATCTTCTTGCCCTATTTCTAATCCTATTTTATAACAATGGACAATTTAAAAAATGAAGTATAAATACTTCTTACATGTGGGTCTAAAGTCCATGAAATAAAACTTAGGTGATGGATCAATCAAATCTAATAAATCCTATTATATTAAAACTGAGATATGTGTGGGCATACCCAACAATCTCCCCCTATTTGATTGATGCCATTACCTACTATATCAAGGACAAACATTATACTTGATAAAAACATGTCCAAATGAATGAAATTGGTATTTCATGTCTCAAGTTAATGCACACACTAGTCCAAAATATAGATTCCTAATCTATTCCAATAAGAATAAAGAGTTACATATGGAAAGATAGAAACAACATTTTAACACATTCAAGATGATATATGATTTTTAGTTTTGAAATGTGTTTAAACCAAGTTTAAACTTAATGCATGAAAGTATGAAACAATTCAATATGATGCATTATGAATTTAAACAATATTCATTGTTCTACAAACAAGGAGTTTGAGTGAACAAGGTTTGATAATAAGTGATGCATTGTTCTCATTAAAACTTGGGGTGTAAGAGTTACAAATTACAAGTTTTGAATAGAACAAAAACAAAAGGTGCTAAAACAAGTAAGCACAAAATCACTATCACAAAAGAGATGATTCTATTACAAAAAGGTTCTAAAAACTTACAAACAAAAATAATAGAAACTAAGGGTTGGGAGGCGCATCATCTTCCTTCAAACCTTCAACGATCTCTGAAACAGAACGCTGAATTTGTTTTGCGAGCTGATGACTACGGTTCACTAACCCTTGAGTGTCAGTGACACTGGAGTGAGTGGCAGTGATACCGTCTCTAATGTAACTCAAGTGATTCACATTGATGTTTTGGTATTCATCAATGGAACGCTGAGTGATTTGCTGCTGCTGTGAAATATTTTCTTCTAAGATTTGAATGTGAGCTTCAATGGCATTTTGAGCCGTGATAATATCAGAAGAAATATGTTCGGCGCGTCTGTCAGAGCTTGAGTGAGCAGCAGTGAAATGAGTGACGACCAATTCTTTCAGGACATCCAACTTAGATACTAGCACGTTCATGTTGGATTGAGACGCAGCAGACTGAGGTATGAAATTAGGCGCAGAAGCGGTGGTTTGCGCCTGATCAGTATGAGCTTGAACCTGAGTCTGCGCCGGAGGAAGAGAAGGAGCAGAAAGTTTGTCCTTGAGACAGTTCATCTCCCCCTTAATGGCAGCGATCTCTTCAGATTGATCAGTGAGTAAGGAAGTAAGAAGCTCAAATTGAGACTTTATATGAGTCTGTCCTTGCTCTAAGTTTGCTTGCCCCTGCTGTAAAGAATGAAGAATGGAAAGTACCTCGCTCAGATCGGGAGCAGATGGAGGAGGCGCAGGGGTAGACAGGGGCACATCATCTTGAAGGGGCACAGAATCTTGAAGGGGCGCAGAAGGAGATGGAGGCGCAAGAGGAGGTGAATGAGTAGGAGACTCAAATTCATCTTCAGTTTCAACATCAACAGTTTCAACAACAACTGTTTCAACATCAATAGTTTCTGTTGTGATCTGATCAGGTCCAGGTGGAGGCGCAACTGGAGAAGGAGTGCGCTGAGGGATGGTCTCTTGCTCCCCCTGAACTGGTTCCTCTATGTCTGAAATGTCATCGCCGAAGAAATCAGAGAGGAGTTGTACCCTTGACACGTTGGTCCGTTGAAATTTGAATGAGGGCGCACGGGGAGTGGGGGCGCGTTGAGTAGGCGCGCGCTGGGTAGGCGAGGAAACAGAAGGCCCTTTATCAATATCAGCGCTTGATCCAGCGCCTTTCATGCGCTCTAACTTTTCTGACTCAGCAGCTTGTTTGGCTTGAAAATCTTCATCCCTTTTTCTTTGAGCCTCAAGCCTACTGGCTTCCTGCGCTAGCCTTAGATCTCTCTCTTCATCAGTTTCAAATCTAGTACGTTTGATAGGCGCACGAGGAGGGTCATCAACTACCCGTTTTCCTTTGCCTTTCTCTGCGCCTGGCACGGGATCAGCGCTTTGCCTAGTGCTTGCCTTCACTGCACTCTTTATTAATGGTGCGCTTTTAAGGACAGGCGCATCATCGGACTCTGTGTCTTCATCAACTAAGCCTTCAACAGTCTTGATTTGAATTCCTTTGGCGCGTTTTGTAGGCTTCTTTCTGCGCTTCTTGAGGTCCAAATTCGCTTTACCAAACATTGGAACATCATTGATCTTATATTCAGGATTCTCATTCAAAAACTTAACTAACTCAGGGTAAGTTAGAAAAAGTTTTGTGAGAAGAAGGCAGTGAGAGCGGAATCGGGTCTTTCCATCACTTTTGTTCTTCACAAATTTATCAATCTGCTCACGCAGTGTCTTGAACAGAATGTGAGGCCAGTGAAGCTTCTCCTTGGCCATGATGGCAGCTGTGTATTCCCATTGTTCCACCGTGAATCGGTTCACGTTCCCAGTTTTGAAAACAATTGAAGTTCCCACCAAGTGCGCGATGTGAGTCAAGAGTTCTCCACCATCTCGAATTTCGGTGTTTTTGATATTATTTTGAAGCGTGGGAATATTTAGAAGTGAAGCAGCCATCCTGTTCTGATCATCAATGGAGTAAGTCATCGGACGCCCAATAATGCGATCTTCACCCGTAGATGGAAAACCGAGCAAGTGTCGAATCACAGATGATGAAATATGGACGTCAACATTTTGAACGCGCGCCTCAATCCGGTAGTGAGTGCGCCCATTTACATCAATTTCCACTAGAACAGCAGTGGAAAAGAACTCATCCACGAGGAGCGCAGAATAGAAATCTTGGTCCATGGTGAATAACGGGAGCAGACCAGCAACGCGCAGAGTCTCTATGATTTCCCGCCCAATTACTTCACCAGACAACTCTAATAGATCAAGAGTTTCTTCTAATTTGAAATTTGCAAGGTCCTGAAAAAAATGATTGGTGTTTAGAAGTGACATAGGCGCATAGAGATATAAAATGATCAAAGTAACATAGGCGCATGAAATATATAGGCGCATAATTGAATCAGGCACACAAAAAATTATAGAGAATCAAGACGCATGATTGAATTAGGCGCATAAAATATTAAAGGCGCATAGAGTTACAATGCGCATAATATGGTTCTATGTGAATACTAAGGAAAAATAAAACAACGAAATTTGACTAAATACGAAGTTAGGCGCATAAGGTTTTAGGCGCAGAATGATTTAAGCGCATATACAAGTAGAGGCGCAGAAAGCATTCAGGCGCATAAAAAATAGGCGCATAAAGAAGTACATAGGCGCAAATCGTGAGAATTTTAACTTGGTAAGAAAAACAAACAACAAGCATTCAAATGAAAGAAATGAAAATCAAAAAGTTCAAATTTTCGAAAACAAGATAGAAAATTTTTAGAGACCAAAACATGCAATAATGACGAAGAACACGAAGAACGATCCTTGAATGCTCGAAGAACACCAAGAACACGAAAATCATGAAACTTCACCAAACTAGACAAATAATATATCAAAATGACCGCATGACAACAAGGAATCTAAATATGTAAACAAAAATATGAACAAATCAATAATGAAAGCACAATGATCAAAAGAATGACCGAAAATTTTGAAAAATTTTGAAAACAAAAATTCAGATTTGTAACAAACAAAGCATTGATCGTTGAAATGTTGGTTTTAAAAGATTCGAAATCAAGAATAGAACACAACCCAACAAACGATATAGAAAACGGATCATCGAAACAAGAGAAATCAAAGGAAAATGAATCCGGGTTTTGTAAAAACGAAAAAGCACTGAATAATGACGAAAAAAAAAATTCAGAGATATAAGGAGATTAAAGGTTGAGAATTCATACCATTTCGTCTTGTGTAGATGTTGATTCTTTCTTAGGACCCATAAATTTATGTATATATATAGAAAATGAAGAAGAAAAATGGAGAAGATGAAGGTAGAGAGAGAGAGTGAGAGCCGGGGAGAGAGAGAGAGAGACGAGAGACAGAGAGGGGAGTTTGGTAGGAGGGAGTGAATATTTATAGGTTGGTTCAAAATTTTGCACAGATATGGAAAAAATACAGTCAAAAATTTTAAAAAGATGAAAAGTTGAAAGGATGGCATTTATGAGGGATTTTTAAAATGGCGGCTCATCATGACAAAAAGGACGTTCATTAATGAGGGATTTTTGGGATTTGAAGGGCATTAATGGCTGAATGACCTAAAGTGTCATGATGTGACATTTAGGTTTTAGAAAAACTGCTCCACTTTCCCTTTAAGTGTATGAGCAATTTTGACTAATTTTTGCACAAACACCAAAAACATCTATTTTGGTGTAAGTTTGGGGTGCAAGAAATATATCCCAGAAAATAAAATTTTTCGAAAAGCGTAAAACGAGGGAAAAATTTAATTGCACAAGTACCCTTGAACAATTAAAGGAATGTCAAATGACATAGATTCCTATAATAAATGAACAGAATTAACATACCTGGTACTTGTGTATTTAATACGTTCAATCATTGAAATTGAATTTTGAGAAATGATTGAGCCGCAATAGTTAATGCGCGCATGAAGGGGCGCATTACTTCAGCAAGGCGCATACTCATCTAGGCGCATTATTCATCAAGGCGCATAAGAGATGGTTAAGGGCGCATAAGCGTTTTAAGCGCATGGATTGATAGGCGCGCATGGATTGTGCGCGCAGAAAATGAGGGATGAGCGCGCAGTTAGTAAGGCGCATATATGGCGCATAGTTTCCTTGAAACTTTTGAAAAATTGATTTAATCATTTGTACCTAATACACTCATAACTCAACACAAACATAAGATCATTAGTATTGACAAAACTATATTGAATTTAGTTGAGTTCAAGCATACCCATTTCGCCTCTCAAAAACATGAACCGTTTCGCGTCAAGTGCTTTCGTTAGAATGTCGGCGATTTGATAGTCGGTTCCCACGTGTTCCAAATGTATATTGCCTTTCTCCACGTGGTCTTTGAGGAAGTGATATTTGATGTCGATGTGCTTGGTCTTTGAGTGCATGACAGGATTTTCAGAAACCGCAATTGTTGATGTATTGTCGCAGTAGATGGGACAATTTTCTTCGATGATATCATAGTCCACCAATTGCTGCTTCATCCAGAGTATTTGACAACAACAACTTCCCGCAGCGATATATTCGGCTTCGGTTGTTGAAACAGATACAGAAGCTTGTTTCTTACTTGCCCATGACACAAGTCGATATCCGAGGAAATGACAGGTGCCACTAGTGCTTTTCCTGTCAATCGTGCACGCTGCATAATCCGCATCTGAATAACCTACAAGTTTAAAGTTCGAATCTTTGGTGTACCAAAGTCCAAGGTTAACAGTGCCAGAGAGATATCTTATAATACGTTTCACAGCAATTAAGTGTGCTTCTCTAGGGTCGGATTGATAACGAGCACAAACACAAACACTAAACATAATATCAGGCCTACTAGCAGTAAGGTAAAGGAGTGAGCCAATCATACCTCGATAGAGCGTTTGATCAACACGTTTACCTTTTAGATCTTTGTCGAGTTTGTTGCCGGTGGCCATTGGAGTATCGTATGCTTTAGCGTTCTCAAGTCCAAACTTCTTGATTAAGTCCTTTGTGTACTTGGCTTGATTGATAAAGATGCCTTCACTCATTTGCTTGATTTGAAGCCCGAGGAAGAATGTGAGTTCTCCCATCATGCTCATTTCAAACTTGCTCTTCATTAGTTTCTCAAAACGCTTGCACAACAATTCATTAGTAGAACCAAATATAATATCATCAACATAAATTTGAACAAGTAATTTATGACCATTATGTTTGGCAATGAAAAGAGTTGTATCGATTTTACCGCGAGTGAAGCCTTTTTCGATGAGAAACTTTGATAGTGTATCATACCATGCTCTTGGTGCTTGTTTGAGTCCATACAAAGCTTTCTGGAGTTTGTACACATGATTTGGAAATTGTGAATCTTCAAACCCAGGTGGTTGAGCAACATAGACTTGTTCTTGGAGTTCACCATTTAGAAACGCGCTCTTCACATCCATTTGATATAACTTGAAGTTCTTGTGAGCGGCGTAAGCTAGAAATAATCTGATAGCTTCAAGTCTTGCTACGGGCGCAAAAGTTTCATCGTAGTCAATTCCTTCTTCTTGCCTATAGCCTTGTGCAACCAATCTTGCTTTGTTTCTCGTGATGGTTCCATTCTCATCCATCTTGTTCCTGAACACCCATTTTGTACCAATCACTCCATGATCATTTGGTCTTGGAACAAGAGTCCAAACCTTACATCGTTCAAATTGATTGAGTTCTTCTTGCATTGCAACAACCCAATTGGGATCTTGGAGCGCTTCATCAGCCTTCTTTGGTTCAATTTGAGAGATAAAAGCAGTGTAAGCATCAAAGTTTGTAGCTCTCCTTGTACGAACACCAACTTGTAGATCACCGATGATATTAGCAATTGGGTGACCTCTAACTTCACGAATTTCAGGAGGTAAGTTAGGTTGAGTCGTAGAAACTTGAAGGTCTTCAATTGGTACATCTTCACCAGATTCAAAGTCATTGAAATTTGGGGGTTGAACTGGCTCAGAGTTGAAATTTGGGTGTACACCAGATGCAGCAGTAGAAATAGGCGCGTGAGAGGAATCATGAGGCGCATCATTTGAGTGAGGCGCAATAGATGATTCACCAGGCGCATTATACATTGAATTAGGCGCATTTGATGTAGATGGATTTCCTTGTGTTGATAGATTCTGATCTTGAGTGGGCGCAACATAAATAGGAGCACCTGTATCATTTAGCTCAATAGAATCATCAGCAACATTTGGAGCCAAATGTGGCTCAAGGAGAGAATGTTCATCAAATGTAACATGTACAGATTCAACTATCACTAATGTAGTTCTATTAAAACACGAAAAGCTTTAGAGTGTTTGGCATACCCAACAAAAATACCTTCGTCGGCTTTGGCATCGAATTTACCTCTATGTTCGTTTCCGTTGTAGAGGATATAACATTTGCAACCAAAGATCTTGAAGAATGCAATGTTGGGAGTTCTACCACGCCAAAGTTCATACGGAGTCTTGTTGTGAAGTTTGTTGATGAGGGAACGATTTTGAGTAAAACATGCAGTGTTGATAGCTTCTTCCCAAAAGTACTTAGGCAATTTAGCTTCAGCTATCATCGTCTTTCCGCTTCAATCAACGTTCTATTCTTTCGTTCAACAACGCCATTTTGTTGAGGGACTCCGGCGGTTGAAAAGTTGTGATCTATCCCATGATCTTCACAATATCGAGCAACACCGTTGTTCTTGAATTCTGTTCCATTGTCAGATCGAACACTAACGATGTCATCTTCTTTTTGGGTTTGGAGCAGTCGAAATAAGGTAGTGAGAATATCATAACAATCATCTTTTGTAATCATCATCTCTACCCATGTATATCTTGAATAATCATCCACCACAACTAGAGTATACTTGTTTCTTCGAATGCTTGCGGTGGAAACTGGTCCAAATAGATCAATGTGAAGCAGTTGCAAGCATCTTGTAGTTGAAGGATTTGACTTGCTTGAAAATGACTGCTTCGGTTGTTTGCCAAGTTGACATGCGGCGCACTTTTTGTCATGATGATCAGCAACTTTGGGAAGTCCTTTGACAAGATTATTCCTGCTGAGTTTAGATAGATACTTGAAGTTCAAGTGACTTAAGCGCTTGTGCCACAGCCAACTATTTTCGTTCACACTTTTTGCTACAAAACAAAGATTAGTACTAGAGTTCATACTATGGAAATCAATAATATAAATATTTGTCTTACGATATCCCGTGAGTAAGATAGCTCCAGTTTTGCCATTCTTGATAAGACATTGCGTTGAAGTGAAATGGCATTCTAATCCTTTGTCGCAGAATTGAGATATGGATAATAAGTTGTGCTTGAGCCCTTCGACGAGTGAGACTCTTTCAATGCACACTTTGTCTTTCTTGAGCTTTCCATATGCTACAACTTGACCTTTGTTATTATCGCCAAATGTTACGGAGGGACCTCTTTCTTCATGGACATCTTCTAATAAGGATTCATCTCCAGTCATGTGTCTTGAACACCCACTATCGAGAATCCATTCATAATTTCTAGCTTTTGAAGATCCAGCCATGAAACAAAGAACCTGAAATATAGACATTTAAGCAGGTCCCCTTTATTCTTTTGGGTCCTAGGGTTAGCAACTTTTGACAACCCACTCTTGCTTGACCTTAGGATTTTTACGTCCTTTGGCATTGGGAGTGAATCGCAAAAGGCATTCCACGGCCTTGTGTCCTGAACAATCACAAATAGAACAATGATGAAAGCCACCAATCACATGAGTTTTCACAAACTCTTTACTTTTCTTGGGGATGGCATTCTTCTTTGGGTCAAATGAACTAGCCTTAACAAAATCTTTCTTTTGAAATTTTGGAGCGCTTTTTCTCGGAGGGCGCATAGGACTAGGAGGCGCACGGCGATGAGGCGCGTGGCTCTTAGGCGCATAATGAGCACTCGGAGAAGGAGCGCGCCTATTTTCAAGAATGATTTTGCTAGGAGATGGTTCATCTGTAGCTATATCTTTCCCATTAGCTTTCCCAAATTGCTTCGTTGGGTAGACATAATGGAATGTTTGTCTCTTGACTTTTTCCTGTCCTTTACCCATTGAATTTGAATGTTTTTTCCTTGGGAATTTCAAAAGTTTGTTGGTTGGTAAATTCACTATCTCTTTCAGCACAGACATCACATTTAAAGTTGTCACTAGTTAATAAGAATCCCAAGCCACTTTTATCACCACTGACTTTTTGGGACTCAAATATATTCTCCATAGTGACACGAGAATTGGACCACTCATTTGTAATCTTTTTAAGATCAGTAATTTGAGCAACCAATTCATCGTTTTGAACTTTAAGAAGTGAGTTCTGTTCTGTTAGAAAAGTGTTTTTAACAGTAAGAGGAGTCATGCTCTTTATCTGCTCCTTAAGGAGGGTGAGTTCAGATTTAAGTAGAGATTTCTCGGTCTTAAGCTGGGAAATTTCATCACATGATAGTGCTAAAGCTTCCTTCATACTATCAAATCTAGTGATTACCTTTTCAGCCTTTTTGAACAATTTTTCTTGTTCAGCAATCACTTCATCATCATTGATTTTGGAGATTGGAGCAGTTGGTTCAACCTGTGGTCTAATGTATGCTCCTTTTCTCAATTTGTTCCTTGCTCCAAGATCACATCGTGAGAATAGCAATCCACCATCGTTTTGAGCCGGAGTGAGAAATCCTTGTTCAACGAGCTCGCTGATGGTTGGTCCTTTCTTCTTTTTCACTTCTTGAAAACCTGCAGATTTCTTGATAGGTTTATTCAAGGCATTCATATCGGGAACATCCTTGGAGAAGTCATCATCAGAATCATAAGCATCAACTTCATCATCATTTGCCATCAAACAAACGAGTCCATCATCGGAATCTTCATCGCTCTCATCGGAGTCTGTTTCAATCCAAGTGTTGTGCTCATTTGCTGGTGCTTCTTCTTCAGCAACCATTCCCTTGTGACGAGTGAACTTGGGAGTGAATTTGGGAGTATGGCTGCTCTTCTTCTGCATATATTCAAATTTGGGGATCGGGCAGCTTGATGCAAAATGTCCGGGTTTCCTGCAATTAAAACAAACAAGATCTTCTTTTCTTTTTGAATCACTGCTCCTTGAAAACTTTTGAGGAGCTTTGCTGGTAGATCCTTGAAATTTGTTGGTTGAGCCGGGTCTTGAGAATTTTCTGAACTTTTGAAATTTCTTCACAAATAAAGCGAAGTCTTCATCATCCATGTCTAATAGCTCAGAAGTAGAAATTTTGGGATCGGAGCTTTTCTCATCTTGTACAGGCGCAGGAGTAGGCGCAGGTGTAGGCGCAGCTTCTCTGTGCGCCATCATAGCCATAGATTTTGACTTTCCTTCAGTTTCGCTGATTCGTTGGAGTTTGAGTTCGTAAACTTTGAGATTTGCATAAAGGTTCCTTAAAGTCCAAACATCTAAGTTCCAGCGTCTTCAAGAGCGCTAGATTTATGTAGGTATCTTGATCCAAAAGCTTGTAGAAAATTTACATTCAAATCTTTGTTGGTAAACTTCATGCCAAGTGAAATACATAGATTGATAATTTCACAGTAGCGTTCATAAGTTTGCCTTAAGTTTTCACCGGGGAGTTGAGAGAAATTGTTGAACCTCTTTTGAACTTCGTATTTCTTGTTCTCCTTGCACACGGTGTCTCCTTCAATATGCTCTTCAATAGCATCCCATAGCTCATTTGCAGTAGCACAATGCATGACTTGTTGTTTCATAGCCGTGCTTAGAGTGCTTAGAAGAATGTTTCTTGCTTTGCCATCATTTGCAACTCTTCTAATTTCTTCCTCGGTCCATTCTTCCCTTGGTTTGAGAACTGTAGGTTGGGCAGCGTTGGTGCGTGGATTTGGATTCGCCTTCATCGGAATATAAGGTCCATAAACGACGGTGTCATGGAGCCTTTCATCGATTGAGTTGAGATGAGTCAATATGCTGAATTTCCACACGTCAAAATGATCTTCATCAAAGACCGAACGTGAGTGTAGTTTGCAGTTGCCATAGGTTTTGAGTTTGCCATTTAGAATCGGCACCCAAGCTGTTAAGCTTGAAAAACAAAAGTGTTTTATAAAGGTGTTTGCTCTGATACCACTTGTTGGTCCCAAAGGGCAACAAGGGTATGAAAAATAGCTAGAGGGGGGGGTGAATAGCTGTTTTAAAATTCTTTTCGTACCCTTGATAAACTCAATTGCAAATGCGCACTTTATCAAGTAAGCGTAATGAAATGCGCCTAAGTGAGTGAGTGAAATGCACAGCGGAATTTAGTAATGAAAATAGGCGCAAAGTGATAAAGGGAGCGCAACACACACACTAAGTATTTTGGCTCAAAGTGAGTGAAATAAGGAACTAAGGCAAATGATATAACAATCACAACACAATTCAGTTCAATCAATCTACAATGAGTAAACAAGCAAATAGTGAGTGAAAATAATAACTTGAAAGAAATGACAAGATAATCACACAAGCTATTTGGAGAGGTTCGATCAATGAAAGATCTACGTCCTCTACCAAGATGGTTAGTCTTGGATTTCTAATGGAGATCTTATATAATGAGTGAGTGTTACAAATTACAATGTTTGAGCTTATACACTAACTCAAGATCTATTACTATGAAAGAACAAATCCAAAACAATAACCGGTGTATCTCTTAAAGAAGAATCTAAATGATTAATCTTTGAAGAGGTGCGTGTGTGTTCTTAGTATCAAGGCTCTTTAGATCTTTGAGATGGAGAGCACGAGAAACTAAAGTGTTAAGGCTTGAAGATCTGGGCTAAGGATGAAGGTATGAAGATGTTCTTGAGAAATCTGGAAAAACGAAGGCAATCTTCAAATCTTCAACAAATGCTTAGAGAGAGAAATTCTTGAAATTCTTAGCAAAACTCAGCAACTTCAAAATGTTGAAGTTATGGGGTATTTATAGTGAACTTCAAAAAACTAGCCGTTGGAAATCCTTGTGGATAAGATGAGCTGTCGCTCGTTGATTGGAGCATGCATATATTATGGCCATTTTGACACTCAACATAAATGTGACCGTTGTGGACACGTGTCAATAGATTAGGCGCATATGCATCTTTTAACCACCGTTGGATCATTGGCGTAATTTGAATTCTCTTCAAGTCTTCAATAAATCACTGAGTGTTGAATAAACACTTTGAGGCGCGTTTGAGCCAAGAGGCGCATTGAGCCAACAGGCGCACAGTAATTGTGCGTTTAAATCAAGGGGCGCAGAGGCGCGTAACATAGCTTATGAAGAAATCCTTATGCGCGCGCTCTAAATGGCGCATGGCGCGAATGTAGAAGGCGCGTGGCGCATGGCGCAGGAGGCGCATAAGCGCGGCTCAAACTCACTGAGTGATTTTTCTTGAAACTTGATCTTCTTGCCCTATTTCTAATCCTATTCTATAACAATGGACAATTTAAAAAATGAAGTATAAATACTTCTTACATGTGGGTCTAAAGTCCATGAAATAAAACTTAGGTGATGGATCAATCAAATCTAATAAATCCTATTATATTAAACTGAGATATGTGTGGGCATACCCAACACCCCTCAGTTTGAGGAGCTCAGGTCGCCGTAGTAGTTCGGCCCTAGGCCGTCTTTTGCTGAAATTGGCTTTCTTTCGATGTGTCTCGGAGGACGTTGTTGCTCACTTTGCTTTGCGGTGAACTCCTTGAGATGGATTTCTTTCTTTCTTTCCATACATTCATTTCCTTCCCCCTTCTCCCCTTTTTTTTTTTCTCTTTTTTTTTGGGGGAGGAGGTAAACATTAGCCCCAGCTCTTTCTCGGGCATTGGCTCCTTTATAGCCCCTTGGTGGCGTGCCTGTTACTTTGGGTGACTTTGAAGATTCCGGGAAGCCCTATGCTTGGTCGCACACGTGTGAGCACTGTCAAATCTTGGTGGTCGAGCAACAACGTCCTCACCTTTTCACTGTCTCGGGATGCCTTCGATGCGTGTATCGGGTTGTGTATCGGGGAAGTGATGAGGGAAGACTTGCCATTAATGGTTTTTTATGCCAATTGATCACAACATTTATTCACATCAAGATTAATTGTTTGCATTTAGCGTTTTTCATTTGTGTTTAGGTCCATTCGTCCTTAATGAGTCGTCATTGACTAGTATGCTTAGAAGTCAATTCATCATTTGGGGACGTAGCAATCAATTGATAATAACAAGCAAGGCAATTTCAAGAGTAAATGTATATTGCAAATAATGTCTCAAGTCTAGAGAGAAGAGAAGGAAAATGACTCTTTTATTGAGATAACTTTGTACATACATGTCCAAGTGCGGACCTTTGTAAAAATAAAAAGACACAGTCCGGGACGGACTTTGGTGAAAGTCTAGATCCTACGAGGCTGGAAGACTCATTTTTTTTTAGGGATGGGTTCCCATGAAGCACGATGACCCATTTTGTTCCTCAATTGTTGGAGGGTTGTCGGCGGCATATCCCATGTCTTCTACGGGAACTCGAGTTCCATGTCATCGGGAAAGATGTCGCGAGGTCTCCATTTGGTTTGGCGTTGTAATCGCCGGATCCGTCTACTACTCATGAGTTGGGAGTTTGCTCTGGCCATCTCCTTTTGGTGATTTCATTTCAAGGCGCGCAACCTTTGTGCATGACACTCGACGAGGGTACAGGCCTCCATTTGATGTAGCCGCCTTTGGGTTTCCGAAGCACGGGCTTCTCCTTGTTGTTCACGTGGATGGTTGTCTCGGACGCCAATTCAGGTGTGGGCTCCTTGGTCGATGTTTCCGATGGACATAACCGCGAAGGACTTTTAGCATATTAAACCTCAATGTGAAATTATAACCATGATTTGAGAAAAATGCTTCATTATCGATTAGCCTTTTAGGAAAAACTTGATCTTTTTATTTTAAGATTTTTTTTTTTTTTGAAGACATACTTTTTGTTTGAGTGAAAGACTCACACATATTTTTTTATGTAAACTATTGACAAGGCAATAATGATAATAATTTATTAAGAAAACTGACAATGGACTCAGAATGGTCACCACATGGCATCAACCGGGAGTCAATACTCTAACTAAACCTAACAGACACTTAACTGGCTCTTCTTAAGGGCTTACCACACATCCTAAAAGCAACTGACTCTTCCTAAGGATGAAAACAGACTTTTTCTAAGGGGAGGTTGATGGAAGGGGTTTCGAAACTCCGTCCTCTGCTGTGGCAATCGCAGCACCATTCATTTCCCAACCCGGGGCATTCAGCCCTTCAGACATTTCTGTGCCGCTGATCCTTTCCAAACGCCTTCCGTCATTTCGGCTTTGCTGAGTTTAGGAACCATCATTTGGGACACTGATTTTGTCAACTTTTCCAAAACAGGCTCTCCCACTTTGGGATTGACAACTTTGTCAACCGCGGGCTCCTTTTCCTTGGGGCGGAATCACTCCATTTATCGACCATCGGGGAAGTCACAAATTTGAGCATTTTAACGCTCGGGTCATTGGCTGTGTCGGGGGCGTGGGGGCGTCCAAGCTTTCCCTTCTCGATTAGCTTCGAGATGATGCATTTTTATGGCGGTGCAATCATTGGTATCATGGCCATGGTAGTTGTGGAAGGCACACATTTTGGTCTTGTCGCGACGTTTTTCAAGATTCTTTGGCCGAAAATCTTCGAGGGGCCACATGAGGCCTTGTTTGACCAATCCTTCAAACACTTTGCTTATGGGCATTCCAAAATCCTCAAACTTTGTGAAATGGAGATTGGCTCGGCCTTTGGTTTTCCTTTCATTGTTGACCGGAGCGTGGTGGGGATGAGAATCACCGCTACTCAATGCAAAGGTGTGCCCATCGAGTGTCCTTTCAAACTTAGCTTCCATTTGCTTTCTCTTTCCCAACAACGTACCCGACTGAGGTGCAACATGAGGATTCTGTGGAAGTGCATGGGTGTAGGCATACCCATAAACTTGGTTGCTTGCAGGAATATACATTGGAGGCATGCAATGAGCTTGTGGTCCAAGAGGTCTTCGATCGTAGTAGAAACGATACGGGTCACCATGGAATTATCAGGAAATCCGGTGGAAGTCAGTTAGTGATGCATGGTCGGGTATCCACATATGGTCTAAACAGTGACTGAGCTCCGGTGACTTGGTTGATGGCATTAAATCGAAAGGTATGGTATTGTGAGTATGATGCTCGGGGCGTAACCGGTGTGAACAGTTATATTATGGTGTATGAGATACAATTAAACTTATGGGTATTTGTTGGGAACAAATACTGGACTGGCCCATATGAGATTTATGTCATGGTCACAATGTCATAATTAAGTCTCATATAGTTATATTACTGGAATCTTTTAGACCTGAGATTATCAAAGTCTTCCACCTGATGAACATTACGTTTGACATAGTCAAGCGTTACCCCTAACCGGGTAGCTATAAAGAATATGATTGGCGTAATCGGATTCATGTAGGGAAAGGTAATAAGTCTAGATGGGATTTGTTCCTCGTCAAGAGAGATGTCAAGCTCTGGCCACTCGATGAATGGTATTGATGAAATGCATGGCCATGCTCAAATAAGATTTGTACTATCAATACATTCGGGATCGAGAAAGCATTGAACATTGTAAGTTGACCATTGACCATGGCTTACGTTCAATAGACATCGTGAACAAAGAGATTGTAATATGTTCTATAAAGGATTCGCGAACTTTGATAAGTTATATTAATTGGGTAATCATGATGGCTTGCTAGAGTCCGCTCATGATTTATGAGTACAAATGTTTTTGGACTCATTGCCAACTTAATATAATCCTATGGGGTCACACACAAAAGGACGAATTGTTTAAAATGGCTAAAAACGACTTTCTGCTAGTGCTCGGTCGAGCACCTTATATGACTCGGCCGAGCATGCCTGTTCGGGCCCAAAAGATGATTTCGTGTTGTGACGGGTTTTAACCTATTTTTGTTATTTCTCCTAAAAGGTTAGGACTAATGAGTATATAAACTCCTAACAATGACCTAATCAATATGTATTGATTCTAGATCAATTAGAGAGCCTCTAAGAGAGAGAAAAATAAGTTCTTCTTCCTCCCAAAGAATAAGAACATTGTTTTTCATATAGCCTTCATAATAGAAAGAGTTTCTATTGGGTCTAGCAATCCGGTTCAAGAATCGTTCTTGAAATTCGTCCGCGTGTGGATAAACATAGAGGGTGTTGGCATCAACTCCTCCAAGTTCGTGATCCAAGCTTTGAGGTCGTGTTCCTGCGTTCGTGATTCAAAGAAGCGCGAAGAATAAAGATTCAAAGATCCGAAATTTTAAAGCTCCGTCACGGTTAGTATTCTAAATTCATCTCCGTATTAATTTAATCATCTTGATCGGATCTAGGCTTTTGGGTTTATTCCGCTGCGCATGATTGCACAAAACCCAACAGTGGTATCAGAGCCCCGTTCATCATGATTATTTTAATAATAACATGTTAATGATATAATTGGATTATATGTTTTGGCATACTATATGAATTTAGTTTCATGATGTTTATGTGATCTGAGTTTTATGTTTGTATATGAGATATATTGAAATCATAAAATCGCACGTTTAAATACGTTATGTGGGATCTAAGATTGCAATAATAATTTGATTATTATGTTCCTTTAGATTATCAAAATTAATTAGATTGATTTGTTGATAATTTTTGATTCATGAATAAATCGTTTATTCAAGGTTTTGATGAACATGGTGATTTGATCATCATGAACACCAAACCCTAATTGAATCGGGAAAGCAATTTTAGGATTAAAATTGAAAAAGAAAAATTTGTTCTGACGGCGTGCTCGGCCGAGCACCTCATAAGACTCGGCCGAGCAAGAAGGGTCAGAAGGCATGATTTCTGAAACACAAAGGTGCTCGGGCGAGCACCTCAAAGGGCTCGGCCGAGTAGAATGATTTGAACAGAATTTTTTTTCAGATGGCTGGTTTTAGAAACCGTGTTTCCTGAAATAAAAGTTTTGTTTAAAATCACTTTGGATGAATTTGTTTGTCAGATGGCTGGTTTGAGAAACCGTGTTTCCTGAAAACAAGTATCAAGGTCAAAGTCATGAATTGATGGGACAAAAGAATTTAGAATCGAGTTACTTTATGTAAGGGATTGTGGATGCCTATTGGCTTAGTTTCGACCTTACATAGTTGTTTCTTCTAGCTTCTAAATTTAGTACGGGATTGTGGATGCCTTCTGGCTTAGTTTCGACCGTACAATCGTGCTCTCAATTATGTGTAAAAGAATTTATCCCCATAAATCGATCACATGAAATCTTAATTTAATTAATTGGATTAGTTAAATTATTAACCGATGCTTAAGGATAACATGTTTATCTTATGTGATCATAAATGTGTTATATGCTATATGTTGTGAACCTTCTTAAAATTTAAGTTTTGTGCCAACCCATGATTAAGACACTTGGGATTACATGGGTAATTTTATGCGCGCTCTAACCCTCGCGAGGTGCATTGATTTTATTCATGTATGAACAAGATGAGTGAAAGAGTGGTTCCTTTGCGTTTAAAGTGGGTTGACTTAATTAGGCTATCAAAAGAGTTTTGGGCCTAAGGCACAGATGAGATTAAAACATGCATGACATAAGATGTCTTGAATAATCTCATAAAAGATCTAAGAGTCATATATGATATGATTGGTAAGGATTTATCTACCTAAATAATTTAATTTTATGCATCTTGCCCTCGCGGACGTAAAATTAAATGGTATATGGATCTTAGCACATTTAAATTATATTATACATTGAATGTATATGAAGGTTATATAATTTAGTGGGAGTATTGTGAAATACTAATATTTAATATCTTTAATTAAGTTGGTACTTATATTTAATTATATGTTTGCATAATTGTAGATAATGGCACAAAATACAAACTTATCACTGCGATCTATCCTTGAGAAGGAAAAGCTTCAAGAAAATGGAGCTAACTACACGGATTGGATCCGTAGCCTTAGAATTGTTCTAAAGCATGAGGACAAGCTCTATATTCTTGAAGAGCCCGTTCCTGAAGAAGAACCTGCTTTAATGCACCCAATGATGAGAGAAACGCCTACAAGAAACATGTAAATGATTCAGTGAGGTAGGTTGTCTTATTCTTGCGGCCATGTGTTCAGAGCTTCAGAAAGACTCTTGAGCACTTGGAGGCATTTGACCTTGCTGCTTCGTTGAAAGATATGTTTCAAGAACAAGCAAGGCAAGAGAGGTTCGACACTATAGCTGTACTGGTCTCATGAAAGATGAGCGAAGGACAGTCTGTGAGCCCTCATGTTAAAGATGAAGGCTTACTTTGAGAAACTAGAGAGGCTAAGCCATCCAATTGATGTTGAGTTGGCTACCGATTTTTATTCTTAATTCATTGCCCAAAAGCTATAACCAGTTCGTCATGAACTTTAATATGCATGGGATGGATAAGACATTGTCTGAATTG
>JAOWBW010000883.1:0-55153 GCA_026119855.1 Campanula takesimana
CTCTTACAGAGTATTCTCTACATTTTTGATGTGTATCTCTCTCCTTTCATACACACTGTGGTATATCTCACACACACTCTACTTGTTGCGGTCCATTTCCTCTTACAATTTTATAGAGTAGAAGGGATGCCATAATAAATCACAAAATAGTTCTTGAAGAAGGAAAGAAAAGGGTTGGGATTTGAGCTCCATGGCTTTAAGTTAGTGATTGTCATCCTTTTTATCGATCTTGATTCGCCTAGAAATTCGAAGTTGTACACTATCCTTGTTGGGATTGGAGCCAAAATAGAGTAGAAGATCAAAACCGTGGAGAAGGTGGAGCAGAAACGCACAGCCAAGAGGAGAGAGTGGCCGCCCATGGATTGGTCAGGTTCAAATCTGGGCCAAAGACACGAGGAGTAGGTGGCCGCACAGGTGGAGTGGGCGACCGCCCACTTTGTCCGGAAATCTGGAGTCTGTTCTGCATAAGGAGTTGGGCCAGACTTGAAACCTTAGAGTGAAAGGAAACATGGAGTCTTTGGAGGAACAAGAAATTAATTCCTTTAGGAATTAATTTTCCTAATGGTTTAGTTTCCTATTACTTTTATTCTCCTTTCGTCTCTGGGACTCCGGTAATTTAGGTTTTGATCAGGATTAGGTTTTGTATCCCTATAAATATAATTGTGACTACCACCATAATATTTTGTACTTTACTTTGTGTAAGAGAAAGTTAGGATATCAAGAGAAAGCACAAAATAGTGTCTAGGAGGGGGCCGGGGGACTAGGAGAGTTATGGGGGGCGATCCTACAACCCGGCCATAACCGTGTTGTTTGTGTATTCTTGGGGAGAGACAATAATATGTGGTGAGATTGTTATTAGAGAGTAGTCATACTAGATATGTGTGAGTGTATGTACAAAGTTGTAACAATCGACATATTATTATAGTGATATCCAGACTTGGTGCCTCCGGATGTAGCCATAGGGATAGTGAACCGGATGAACAAATTTATGGTGTTCTTGTTCTTTCATATTTATTATTCATGTGTTGAATTACTTCTCCATAAATGATGATTGCTAGTATGGGCTAGTGGATGCGGAGATCCCCCTAATTCCCTAATAACTAGTATCAGAACTTTGGTTTGAGATTCAGGAGATCCAAGGTGAAGAAAGAAACTGCAGTTTTTTTCGTGCAGTGCACGTGCAGAATTCTTGCATTGCACGTGCAGGTTTTGTGCAGCGCACGTGCAGATTTCGTGCAATGCAGATGCTTCGTGTGGAAGACGTGAAGGATTAATCTGAGAGCCTCTAGGGTTTTTTGTTGAAGCAAGAGCGTGCCAAATAGGTCACAATCGTGCAGAAGATCAAACAATCCGAATAGTTCGTTTGTTTCTTATTAGATCTACAGAGATTCGAGGTAGGATTTGGAGATGCAGAGATCAAGATGGATCAGGAGGTGTTCAAGGGATTTTGGGGCAGTCAAGGTTTTGGAGAAAATATTAAAGAAGAGGAGTATGCATCAGGCACTTGCGTAAGCAACCGACGATGCACAAGGTGAGTGATATAAGCCGGTTAGAACACGTGGGAAGAGGAGGACTTCTCGCAAACGAAGATGGGGAGATAGGAGTATGTTGTACTCTACCGACAACATCAAATTTGTTCCGGGTGGGAGCAAGGGGATCAAAGACCGGCCTATTGGTGTAAAAACGAAGAGACACCAATGAACGGCATGTTAGGGAGGAGATGTTGGAGATTATGTCCTAAACCCTTGAGAAAGGCCTTACGTTACATCATGTTCTCATTTGTTATAGAGATAACAACTTGGATTATTATATGTATTGCATGTTTCTTATAATATCCCCGTCCCTAGTACTTATAAGAACTAGTATAAGTTTAATTGATGATCATGTGTATGTGATACAAAATTAAACTTATGGGTACTTGTTGGTGAACAAGTACTGGACATGACCCACTATGAGATTTATGTCATGGTCAGATGTCATAATTAAATCTCATTTAGTGATATCATTGGAATCCTTAGACCTGAGATTATCTCGTCTTCCACATGATGAACGTTGTGTTTGACGTACTCAAACGCTACCCTTAACCAGATGGTTATAAAGGCTACGATTGCACATCGAATTCTTGTAGGGAAGAATGATAAGTCAAGATGGGATGTTGTCCCTCTTTATATCTCAAAGAGAGATATCTGCTTGGCCACTCAAGAGTGAGATTGATGATAGTGTATGGCCATACCCAAATGAATTGAAGTGTTCAATGTCATTTTCTCATATCAATCTACTTGGGATCAAGAAAGCATTGGACATTTAAGTTGACTTAGACCGTGGCTTATGTTCAATATGATATCGCGTGACAAAGGATCATGATATGTTCTATCAGGATAAACGAACTTTGTTAAGTTATATTAATTGGGTAGTCATGATGGCTTGCTAGAGTTCGCTCATGATTTATGGGTTTGACCTTGGTCAGACTCATTGCTAACTTAATATAATCCTATGGGGTCACACACAAAAGAACGAATCAAGAAAAGGCTAATATGGAATTCAGAAAAGGGCGTAAAATTGGAATTAAGAGATAAACTGAAAAATTAGTATCAGGAGGTAGGTCCGGCCGGACCTCATCAATGACTCGGTCGGACCCTACCCTAGTCCGGTCGGACCTGTCTAGTGACCCGGGCGGACCCTTCTGTTCTGGGTAACAGGCTTTCTTAATTCGGTTTTGACAGGTTTTTGACCTATTTCTCCTAAAGTGTTTAGGTTTAATAAGTATAAATACCCCTCTCTTAACCCTAATCTGCATGGGTAATTATTGGTAGCCTCCATGTGTTTGAGAACCACATTCTTGAGTTTTGATTGAGAATCAAAAGTTCAAGAACACCAATTAATTCATATAGCCTTTTGATAAAAAGAGTTTCTATAGAATCTAGCAGTCCAGATCTAGAATTGTTCTAGATATTCGTTCGTGTGTGGATACACATAGAGGGTGCTTGCTTTAGCATCTCAAGTTCGTGTTCCTGAGATCGTGATTCGAAAAACGTGGAGAAGATCAAATCATAAAGCTTGAAGACTTGAAGATTTGAAGATCCGAAAATTTTAAACGCACAACAACGATTAGTATTTTAAATTCATCTTCCTATTAATTTAATCATCATGAATGGATCCATGGGCTCTAGGGTTTTGTTGATTTTCTGTTGCCGTTTCGGCTGCGCAAGGACCCTCAAACCCAACAGGAGAGTGACTCAAAAATTTGCAACGCGGTGGGATTCAAGTGGTCCTAACAGAGAGCAAGAAAAGACCACAAAAAGACAATGCAAGAGGCAAGGTATGTCCGTGTTACATGGGGAGCATTGCAAGGGGAGTGGATCTAGGTGGGAGAAGGCGAAATTAGTCTTGCAAAGAAATCAAGGTAAGAGTTGATTTGCGGAGGCAAGAAGGATCTAACACGGAGATGTTGAAGCGTAGCTTGGTTTCAACTCGCCTTATTACTTGGGCATGGAGGCTCATGGTGAAGGAGCGTGGAGGCTTAACATGGTGGTAAAATATTTGGTGGATAATTATCTGGTGGGAGTATGTGTGAGAGCCCGCGCTCGAAACCTAATCCGCGCTCGAATTCTCATAATGGTCACCCTACTTTGGTTTTAAAAATAGAGTCGCTACCTCATTTTATTAAAGGAAAATAGAGATAAAACCTTTTGGATTTGAAAGAGAGGGGGTTCGGGGGCTATGTTACGAGAGGAGAAGGTGTTAGGCACTCACTTGCCCTTACGGTCTCTAGCATGCTTCCGCCTACGATTCATTTTAATGTGCCTTTTGAAAATGTCTTTTATGCCCTAACTTAAGAAAAAATGTGTATTTACGTACAAAGGTGTCTCCTAATCCAGGTCGGTTCAATTTTGAGTCACAACCGGAATCGGTTTGGGAAGATCCCGATTGATTTTTGAAAATGGTTTTGAACACATTTATAAAGGGAAAACACATAAAAGGAAGGGGGATTATGTACAAATTATACAAAAAAAAATGGGAGATAAATCCCATAATAAATAAGTGTCCAAGCAAATGGTTGTTGTTGAGGTTCAAAGACTGCTTCAGATTGTCATGTTAATGTTCCTATCCAAACCTAATCCAAATCCATAACCAAAACTTGATATTGACTCCCAACATGTTATAAAATGCATATGAATTTTCGTAGGATTTATTGATTATTATTTCATTCTCAAATCATGGAAAGAACACAGGAGACAAATCTGTCCAGAACTGGAAAACAGAGCATATCTCATTTTGATTCGAAATTTACATTATGAGGACATGCAAATATGGAGAAACTCAAAAACATGAAAGTTGAAGATAACATGTCAAGTATAAATTATAATAATTTATAAGTCCATAAAACATGTTTAAAGGTTTCAAAACACTTCTGACATCTAATGTTATAAACAGGATAACTTCAGTTTTGAGAGCATTCACGTGAATCAAAAAATGGAAAAAGGTCTTTCCTGAGGTCAAAAAATTATTTCAAAGGCATGAGAATTTTTATTATAATGATAGGAACAATTTTTGTTTTATGACTCAAATCCATAAATCAAGTTAATTCATGTTTATTGCATGGAAGGGCAGAGTGGTCAGGAACAGAATACACTGGACAGCAGACATGGAGCATGGAAACAAACTTCAAAAACATGATTTAAACATGGAATCAATTCATAAAACATAGCATGTATGTACTATAACATGTTATAAACATTATCAAGTGTTTATTTATGAACAAAGGTGGACCAAAACACAGATAACCATGAGAGAACAAGAAATGGACAAATTGTGAGCATCTTGAAAGAAATTTCATTTGCATGCTTGAAACCTTCGTTTAAAACTTGGAGATGAACATGAGATGAACATAAAACATATACATACAACATGGAACAGAATTTGGAAAATTTATAACATATTTACATGGATATTTACAACATAGAACATGGATTACATGGAGAAAATAGGAGTCTAGCCATTCTAATGGCTAGACTCTAAATCTAAACATACAAAAATCTACATTTTGCAAAGCTTACCACTTACATAGATAGAATCTTACCTAGTTTAGGTTGGGAGGATATGCTTATTTTGCTTCCAAAGGAAGGCTTTAGTTTTGAGTTTGATTTGGAGTGGTTTGAGAGGTTGGATTGAAGAGTGTTGTGTTTGCTTGAGTTTGAGAAGTGTTTGAAGTGTTTAGAGGTGGTTTAGTGGTGGAGGAGTGGTGGTTGTATGGTGGTTGAGTGGTGGTAGCAAGAACAAGAGAGAGAAGTGAGGATGAAGTGGTATAGATGAGAATGAGGTGAATGAGAGATCCCCTCCCCCCTTTCTTGGTTGATAATGGGGGTATATGGGGGAGGGAGGTGGTTTTCTTTGGACCAAAATGCCTTTAAGGTGAGTAAAAAGAGGGTGGTCATACCTTTGTTTCGTGGTGAAGGCCATAGTGGAGGAATTCATCATCAACATGTATGAAAACCAAAGAAGAAGCAATCTGGTACATCCAGGCAAAGTGAGCCGTACGGCTCCTATGGAGGCGTACCGAGACATTTTCTGATTTTTTGCCATTTTCTTCGCCACGTGTCATTTCGCCATTGGACCTCCTAAATGACTCACCCCTTTGAGCACACAGCAAGTAGCCACGTTTTGTTAGCCATTCAAAGTGAGTTTTTCTTTTATTTCCGGCTCCGTTTTCTCGTTCCGTAATGGCACGTGACTCACCCCTTTGAGCACACAGCAAGTAGCCACGTTTTGTTAGCCATTCAAAGTGAGTTTTTCCTTTATTTCCAGCTCCGTTTTCTCGTTCCGTAATGGCCCGAACTGCTCCGGTATGCGCGTAACGGTGTCCCGGTTGCCTGTGCCTTCAAAATGAAAGCTGACCATCATAATTTCCTGGTCACAATGATATATCTATAATATGTTAACAAGTAAGGAATATCATAATATAATTTTAAATTCAAAGGATGACGGGTAAAAGGCTTTCTAGGGGTGCGGGGCCCGCCGTAGGGTCCCGACGCTCGATTTTCGGAGAATACGCATATTTGCTCAGTTTTGAGTCCTGATCATGAATCCGGACTCGGTTTTTGCATCCGATGCACCGATAAGATGGTCGGTAATCCCGAGCCGCCAAATCTAAGGTTTTAGGTCAATTATCGCGCTTAGACCGAATTAAGGGTTGGTTTTAGGGGTGCGAGATCGGGGTGTCTACAGTATGATAGGAGCATGTCACAATGGTGGTTTATGTCTCCAGGTGGGAGATTGTTGGGATTGGAGCCAAAACCGAAGAGAAGATCAAAACCGTGGAGAAGATAGAGCATAAACGCACAGCCAAGAGGAGTGAGCGGCCGCCCATGGAGGGGCAGGCGACCGCCCACTTGGGCAGGTTTGAATATGGGCCAAAGACCCGAGTACGCGGCCGCACAGGTGGAGTGGGCGACCGCCCACTTTGTCCAGAAATCTGGAGTCTGTTCTGCATAAGGAGTTGGGCCAGACTTGAAAACCTTGGAGCGAAAGGAAACATGGAGTCTTTGGAGGAACATGAAATTAATTCCTTTAGGAATTAAGTGTCCTAATGGTTTACTTTCCTAATTAATTTATTACTCCTTCCATCTCTGGGACTCCGGGTAAATTAGGTTTTGATTAGGATTAGGCTTTGTATCCCTATAAATATATTGTGACTACCACCATAATATTTTTTACTTTACTTTGTGTAGGAGAAAGTTAGGATATCAAGAGAGAGCACAAAATAGTGTCTAGGAGTGGGCTGGGGGCCTAGGAGAGCCATGGGGGGCGATCCTACAATCCGGCCATGACCGTGTTGTTTGTGTATTCTTGAGGAGATATAATAATATATGGTGAGATTGTTATTGGAGAGTAATCATACTAGATCTGTGTGAGTGTATGTACTAAGTTGTAACAATCGACATATTATTATAGTGATATCCTGGCTTGGTGCCTCCGGATGTAGCCATACGGATGGTGAACCGGGTGAACAAATTCATAGTGTTCTTGTTCTTTCATATTTATTATTCATGTGTTGAATTACTTTCTCCATCATTAATGACTGCTAGTATGGGCTAATGGATGCGGAAATCCCACGATTCCGACACAATCCTTTTCTTACCTTTCAATAGTAAGTAGTACCAAGAAATCCTTTTATCTTTCAAGAAATGACTCTTCAAATGCATCATTTTAGAGACGCCCACATAATTTATTTTCTCAACTAATTATTGCAATAAATTCAAGTCAAAACCTCAATCCTTTAATTTAGTGCTAAAATAAAATGCAGTGGATTTTTATGCAGTTGAGCTGCACCGTCTTAAATTTCAGATGTTGGTTAATTAATAGAAAAAATAATAGTACTAGGAGCAAAAAAAAGTCATAAAATCTTACTCACAAAATTTTAGGTGTAATGATTTTATTGGTGTTTTTAAGTAGAGAGTGGCGGGTCTATTATCGATGCAACCAATAAAATATCGCCAACTCATTTTGTGAGAAAGATTTTGTGACCTTATTTTGTGCCCTAGCATTGCTCTAATATAAATGGATATCAAATTTTAACCAATTACTTTAGCAAGTGTCCATATAGCTCATTAGCACTATATTAACTGGAAATTTCTTGCAGTTGCTAATCTGTTATTTGTGCATTGCATCAAATTAATATTTAAAAAAAAGGGCAATTCTAAAGTTACAAAATGGATACAAAACAATTGTTACAAAGTGCCGTGGCAGCACAGTTGGAATCTGGGAATTCTAAGTTAATTAACTCTCTTAACCATTCATACCAACTATGGTTACATTAAAAGAAAATAGTGAAATTAGAAAATAACAATAATTGTATTTTCCGTAACTGATTTGTAGAAGAGTTAATTGTGCAGTTTTCTTCTCTTTGCCGTCTTCCTCTCTATCTTCTCCGTGAAATGTCAACAGTTTCGTCTTCTCTTTCGTTGGACGACGAAGACAACTTCCATTACAACCCTATCTTTTTCATTTTTCTTATTTTTTCCGCAAGAGGCCCTTCTTATTCGATCAAAATTGTTCAATTTTGACAAAAAATGGAATTGATCGATTTCAAAATTCGTCACTCTCCTTCCTCTGTAACTTTTTTTTTTAATGAAAATTTGTATATGCCAATATGGTGTTGTTTTTTTTGTTCAGATTTTTTTTTTAATTAAAATTTGTATATGCCAATATGGTGTTGTGTTTTTTGTTCAGATTTGTTTCCCTTGAGAAACACTTGAAGTTCTATGTTTTTCCTCCCCCACGTAGGAAAAAAAAAAAAAAAATTCCTAAATTTTTTGTATTTTATTTTAATGAGCTATCTGTATGATTCAAATAGTTTCTCATTAGTGTCTCTTACCACACTTGAACATTTTACATTGGTGAGAAGTATACAGAATGGGGAATGTTTTGGTATTTCATTGGAACATATAGTAGTACTCTGTCCTAAAATGAATGACCAAATTTGCTTTTAGTTAAAAGCAGATTCGATCATTTATTTTGAGATGGAGGAAGTAGTACAATTTCACATAGATGATTCAACCGGTGCAAAGAAACTTAACCCCGGGCATGGGCTTCAGATGACCCCATATACCCCAGACATTTCTTAAACTTGCATAACCATGCATAACTATGAAGATCCAAAGCAACTATAGATCTCACAATAGAATAAATATATACTATCAGAGTATCAGACCAAAGGATATGCCCACAAACGATAAAAATTACGCCTTGTATATTACTCACTCCGTCCTAAAATGAATGACTGAATTTACTCTTGATCATGACAACAAAATCATCTCATGCATTCTAACTTCTTTCTCAGTCCAAGTACAACAAAAAACACCGTACATACTATCCAAAAATATAAGGATGCATCTACATACATAGCATTAAGCCATAAAAAAAAGTTACGGAATCTGATAAAAAAACTGTAGCATGGAAAAAACAAAAGAAATTGCCCGGATCTACTCGAAGATGCGCAAAACACAGTCCATAAGTCAGGTCTAGCATCATCTCCTCACCTTGGAAAATTCTATAAGAGAATATGAAATATCCTCTGTTAGCCAATATAGCATACAATTGTATAACATTTACAGTTTATAATAGAAATAACTGTTGGAATAAAAATTACGCAACGAGTAGATTATATAAATAATCAAATGGGCAATCATGTTATCATAAACGTAATTGTAGCAAACCAACAAATAGCGGTACAAGTAAATTAAGCATACTTGAACAATAGGAAAATTAAAGCGAAAGTTAGAACACTTATCGGGTAGATCGAGTCGCCTGAATAAGACTCTCCTAAGAGAAATTATTGCCTCCTACTCGTGCGATTTTGGATACTGACAAATTCCTCCGAGGATAAAACGATCTCAAGATTAGTACCAAGAACAACGCACACAGGTACAGATCTACTTGCGCCTGCTATCCCACTTCGCCTGAGCCTATCGTAATTTCACCATGGATTAAGGATTTAAAACCACTCAAAATGAGTATCAACATGTATGAAACAGTATGAGTAATCCGCACAAAGGAAAGAGCAGACGAAACCACGAAGATCAGGCACACGCATGGATCAAACCATGCGGCATCCACTGTCCTTCTAATATGCCGTGAAAGTCACTGAGAGTCAAAACCCAAGAGTGACCTTTTCCTTATATACTCATCACTCTCCATGTTGACTATATATTGACCAATCAAAGCCATACTAGTATTTTAACTAGTTTCCTAGTAAAATACCAATATCTTTACCCAATTATAACATCCGGTCAATCAATGAGTATTAGAGTTTCATAAGGCTTTGACTTTCTCAACTATCTGAGTCCTAATTTGACTACTTTAACTAATCCATAAATGATTAATTATACAAGTCAAATTATAGTCCATCTTAACTAGTCAAAGTATCCTAACTAAATTAGGACTACTTACTTTAGTTAAACTACATGTAATATTAAACTAAATAAAACTCTTAAACATACATATAAACTTATTTAATCATAAAGATAACTAGAATAAACATACTTTAATTAAATTGGATAAATTAATCCAAGATAATATTCCAAAGTATAAAATATTCCGAAATATCTTTAACGAGTAAGTTTATTATTTGTACATCTTTGAGCTATGGATTTCTACTATATATAAATAGTTTATATCCCAGTTTAACATTACAACTTTAATTACCCATATAGGATACAAATATTTCCAACAAATACAATGTAAAATACCTGTTGGTGAACATCTTGCATTTGCGATATAGAGTGAAGTTCTTCACCAAAATCATACAACACTTGTTTTCTTTGAGCTGGTATGGACATAGTAAAATCAGAAACGACGGTGGAGTTATTTCCAGACAGTGGAGGTTGTCCAAGATTACAAACAGTATGATGGAACCCTGAATAACGGGGTTGTACGTATGAATGCACATCACATTCATGACCATCAGCAACTTGCATAATTTGAGGTTCCCACATTCTTTTTTCTTTTCCTTGTAACTACTTGTTCAACCTTGGATTTCAACCTATTGGCAGGTGGACGTCCCTTACAGCGAACAGCTAATGGATTATGTATTGTTTTGTCCGCTTTAGGTGCTTCTCCACACACTTCGTTAGGAAAAAAAGATGGAGAATGATGACTATTATCAAAAGATTTCTCACCATCTGTTAGTTCTTGTTTTAGTGCAGCAATCTTCTCATTAACCAGGTTGCACTTATCTTCAAACTCGTACGCTAAGTCTGCAACTTCAAAGAAAGCACCACACATTTTATCATAACGACGTCCTTCTTCCGAGACACTCCAATCACTATAACTCACTCTAACCTTAGTATGACGTCTCCTTATATCCTTCCTCAATCTTCTCAAAATGTATTTAGCTGGAATGTGTTGTATCAGAGACTCAAATTGGCAAGGAGATTGTAATACTAATAAGAGAGATTAGTATCACAAGATGGACTTCCAGCAAAACAACTCTTTTATTATTTTATAGTAGTACACTCAATGCAAGAGTACAACCACAAAGCTTGACTCACACAAGTCTAACTATGTACAACACCACACACTAACAGCTCTCTTAAATGACTCCCACTCTTATGCTGCTCTCACAACTCGTCAATACATTCCCAGGAGACCCAAACACCTATTTATACTACTCCTATGTCGGTGGAGAAATGTCTCGATTCTTCCATGGATTTCCTCCAAGGTCGGTGAAGGTAAGCCGTCTTCTTCTCCACTTCTCTCCGTTCTTCTTTGCTAGTCGATTCTAGGGCTTTCTAGTCAATTCTAGGGCCTTCAAGAAAACCCTAGAAATTTGGGGATAATTCTTGAGGCTTCCTGGGAGAGAAGAGCAGAGTTGCTCTTTCAACACTCCCCCTCAACACTAGCTCTTCTCGACCTTGTCGTCATTCCAAGTTGTTGTCGGAACTCCTCGAACTTCTTTGCACTTAGACCTTTGGTGAACACGTCTGCGATTTGGTCATCTGTTTTGATCGGGCACATTCGTATCTTTCCTTCTAGTACCTTTTCCCTTATGAAATGGTGGTGCACCTCCACATGTTTCGTCCGAGCATGGAATACTGGATTTTCTGCTAGACGAATAGCGGATTGATTGTCACAATGTAGGTCCACCATGTAGTCTGAAGGTTGATGTAGATCCTCTAGTAACTTCATCAACCATGTACTTTCTTGAGCTGCCATTGCTGCTGCTCTGTACTCTGCTTCAGTGGTTGACAATGACACAGTCGATTGTCTTTTGCTACACCACGTGACTGCTCCTGAGCCAAGACTAAACATATACCCTGTCGTTGAGCGTCGGGTATCATGATCTCCAGCATAATCTGCGTCACAGTAGCCAATCACTTTGCAAGCTCCACCTTTCTTATAAAGAATGCCATAGTCAATAGTCCCCTTAATATACCTCAAAATTCTTCTAACGGCTTCCAAGTGGGGCTTCTTTGGCTTCTGCATAAAGCGACTTACTACTCCAACCGCAAATGCTATGTCTGGCCTTGTCAATGTTAGGTAGATCAGACTACCTACCAGTTGTCGATACATCGTCCCGTCTTCAAGATCTTTGCCTTCTTCTGCACATAGCTTTGCATTGGGTTCTAACGGGGTGGAAATTGGCTTACAATCTATCATCCCATATTTCTGGAGTAGATCTTTAGCATACTTCTGCTGGCACAGGAACAAGCCTTCCCCATCTCGATCCACTTCGAGCCCAAGAAAGTGTTTTAGTTCACCAAGTTCTTTCATTTGAAATCGAACGGACAAGTTCTCCCTTATTCTTCGGATCTCGTTCAAGTTATCCCCCGTGATGATTAGATCATCCACATAAACTAGCACTATAGCTAGTTTGCCTTGTTCGAGCTTGACGAACAAGCTTGAATCTGCCGGTGCCAACACATATCCGCTTTGAACTAGAAACTCTGCAATCTTTCCGTACCAAGCTCTGGGAGCTTGTTTTAGTCCATATAGCGCTTTTCTTAGTTTGCACACGTACTCGTCTCGATCCTTCTTTTCATATCCTCGTGGCTGTTCCATGTAGATTTCTCTATCCACTTCTCCGTGTAGGAAAGCATTCTTAACATCCATCTGCCAGAGTCTCCATGACTTACTAGCTGCTAGTGCTAGCAGTACACGTACAGTGGTGATCTTTGCCACAGGACTGAACGTTTCATCATAGTCCAGTCCATACTGTTGAGAAAAGCCACGGGCTACCAAGCGAGCTTTGTATCTCTCAACCGATCCATCAGGACGTATCTTCACTTTGTAAACCCATTTGCAAGATATGGGTTTTACATCATTGGGCTTCGGAACCAAATCCCAAGTCTCATTTTGCTTCAGTGCTGCCATCTCCTCATCCATCGCTTTTCTCCATTTAGGATCTTGAGATGCTTCTTCAAACGTTGAAGGTTCTTTTACACTGATATCTTCTGTGAGTGCAGCATTTGCATACTTTGGATTTGGTCTTCGTTGGCGGTTAGACCTCCTTACTGAACGTTGTTGTGTTTCTACATTTTCACCGCCTTCTCTAGAATCTTCTTGTGGGCTTGGTTGATGTTCTTCTTGACTTCTATGAATGCCGGTGCTCCATGGACTTGCGGGTTGATCAAATTCTCTTGGAGAGGTTGGCTCGTGTTCTTCTTCTATGGCTAGTCGCGGCTCTTTAAACACTTCAGGATGACTAGTCTCCCCTTCACTTGTTTTATCCACGAACTTCTCTTGTAACTTCTCTTCTATCTCATTTGAGTCTGGGAGTGGTGCATGTTGTGGTGACCACCAGGACGATGCTTCATCAAACACCACATTTCTTGAAACATGGCAACGACCTGTTGCAGGGTCGTAACATTTCCATCCTTTCCTTTCACTGTCGTAGCCAATGAATATGCTTCGTATCGCCTTCTTGTCAAATTTTGATCGTAGGTGATCGGGTACGAAGATATAACACACACATCCAAAAACTCTAAAGTGACTCACCGAAGGCTTGGTGTGCCACAATTTTTGGAAAGGTGAGACATATCCCAGCTTTGCTTGTGGTAGCCTATTTATAACATGAGCCGCCGTCTTCATGCATTCAGCCCAAAAACGCGCTGGAACATTCTTTGCGTGTAGCATACTTCGACAAGTCTCCGCAAGATGTCGGTTATTTCTTTCGGCAACACCATTCTGTTGCGGAGTGCCTGGACATGTCAATTGTCGCCTGATCTTGCATTCGCGAAGGTAGTGGGAGAACTCATCCGATGTATACTCTCCACCATTGTCTGTCCGCAAGCACCGTATATTTCTTCCCACCTTATTTTCTATTTCTTCCTTGAACTCTTTAAACTTAGTCAGGGTTTCAGATTTTTCTTTCATAAAGTAAACCCATACGTACCGTGAATAGTCGTCGATGAACGTCACCATGTATCTCATGCCCCCACATGATGGCTGTTTTACTCGACCAAACACGTCTGAGTGGATCAGTTCTAATGGTTCTTTGGCTCTAAATCTTGACTCCTCGTACGGCAGCTGATGCGCCTTACCGTATTGGCAACCGGCACATATTGTATCAGTTCGTATATCTAAAGATGGTAGTCCTTTCACCATTGACTCTACCATCATCTTCCTTAGCGTATGATAGCTGACATGTCCCAACCGTGCGTGCCACAGGTCCGCCGTCTCACTCTTCCTTGTCTTATCTACGTATGCTGACTCTGCTGACATCACATAGATAGACTCCACTCTTTTGCCTTCCATGAACGGCTTGCCGTTAATCCTCAAGTCTCGATAAACCTTGACGTCTTTTGGTCCAAACACGACATAATTCCCTGGAGACGTCAACTGAGACACTGACAATAAATTCTTCTTCATCCCAGGTACGTGAAATACGTTCTGTAACTGAACTTGATGAGAGTTAAATCGTGGCACGATCTTTGTCTTGCCAATGTGAGCAATTGGCATTCTCGAGTTGTTAGCTGTCACGACAACTCGACCTCCCTTGTATTCAGACATGCAGCTAAGCTTCTCCTCGTCTCCCGTCATATGGTTAGAGCATCCAGAGTCGACAATCCAATCTTTGTTGTAGTCGATCGGCTTCTGAGTAGTTGTGGCGAGTGCTTGATCTTCAGTCTCCACGGTGACGCTTGCAGCTGTCACCTCTTCTATATTGTCTTGAAAACCCCCTTTAAAGTCGATCTCGTCGTCTGAGAAGCTTCCAGAGGAGTCTGCCACTGCGTAGGACACCTCTAGGTCCCACTCTTCCTCGTTATTATCTCCTTGACGACTTCCTGACGTCACCGCGTTGCCTTCAAACGGCCTTCTCCTTGATCGACAGTCTCGAGCAAAGTGGCCCTTCTTGCCGCAATTGTAGCACTCGTCGCCGTCACGTCTATTCCCTTGTGGCCGGGATCTATAGCCTTGCCGTTGTTGAGATCCCCCTCTTTGAGGGCGTCCTTGAGCTCCCCTGGTTGGTGACTCCGTTGACGCTGCCCATTTGACTTTTCTTTGTCATCTTCACGCTTTTTCCACGTACCACCATTTTTCCGTGGTTGGCCTCTCCGATTGCTGAAGAGTGCCTCTTCTGTATTCTTTAACGACACTCCCGCCATTTTCTTGGCAAGAGCTTCTTGGTTGGCTAATAGATTTTCCAAATCTATTAATGACGGTTGTGTAGGCCATCCTTGGATTGCCGTGATAAACGTAGAATATTCAGGATTTAATCCGTTGATTATTATTCTACGCATCTGATCATCTCCAATTTTTGAAGTAGGATCCAATTGCTCTATTTCACGGCACAAGTTTCTGATTTTGAAAAAGTAGTCACTGACGGAATCCGTGCCTTGTGACGTATTCATAAGCTCTCTTTCTAAGAGCTGTAGCCGGGCAGCATTTTTCCTTGAGAAGAGATTAGCCAAAGCATCCCACGCTTCTTTTGGCACCTCGATCTCTTCAATACGAGCGAGCAGACTTTTGTCGATAGTCGTCTTAATCGCATATAAAGCCTTTCCGGCTTTAATTTCCCATTTGCGAAGCTGCTCCGTGTTGTTCTCGGGTGGTGAGGTCTCCGTTCCGTCTACGATATTCCATAAGTCCTGTCCTTTAAGATAGGACTTGAAGCACGTTCGCCAGTCTCGATAGTTGTACTCGTTCAATCTCTCCATGCCGGAAGTTGTGCCAACAATATCTGCCATGGTGACTTGATATACTTCTCCAACGTGATATCAAGTAAGCGAGGTCCCGGACCAACTTGCTTCACTATCCCGGATAGTGCACCGAACTCGTACTGTCTCTGCAGCGGTTTTCACGATCCCGAATCGTACCGCTCTGATACAAGATTGTTGTATCAGAGACTCAAATTGGCAAGGAGATTGTAATACTAATAAGAGAGATTAGTATCACAAGATGGACTTCCAGCAAAACAACTCTTTTATTATTTTATAGTAGTACACTCAATGCAAGAGTACAACCACAAAGCTTGACTCACACAAGTCTAACTATGTACAACACCACACACTAACAGCTCTCTTAAATGACTCCCACTCTTATGCTGCTCTCACAACTCGTCAATACATTCCCAGGAGACCCAAACACCTATTTATACTACTCCTATGTCGGTGGAGAAATGTCTCGATTCTTCCATGGATTTCCTCCAAGGTCGGTGAAGGTGAGCCGTCTTCTTCTCCACTTCTCTCCGTTCTTCTTTGCTAGTCGATTCTAGGGCTTTCTAGTCAATTCTAGGGCCTTCAAGAAAACCCTAGAAATTTGGGGATAATTCTTGAGGCTTCCTGGGAGAGAAGAGCAGAGTTGCTCTTTCAACAGAATGGAGTATACATTTTCCTTCACAAGAACAGCTATAGCATGTCTGCACAATATTCCTCGAAATTCAAACAAACGACAATTGCACTTTACATCATAGTCACCATCTCCATCTTCTTTAACTAGAAAAACTCTAAATCTTACCTTTCTTATGTTCTCCTCAATCAATATATCCTCAAATACATCATAATCTGAAACTGCTCCACAAGTTTCTAAACTACCCACTTCACAATACATTTTCCCTGTCAACTCTGCTTGAAACTCTCTAAACTTTGCAGTGGTGTAAACTTCTTGGATTTGTTTTTCCATTGAATAACGAGTTATAAGGGGGCTCCAATAATGGAAAGACTTGGCGTCATCTTCTTTCTCTTTCCTAACTTTGGTTCTTAACGCATGCTCATACTTTTCAACAAATTCCTTCAGTGTAGTTTTTGCATTGACATATCCATCAAAAAAAGAATTCATACTTTTGCTTCGTTGTGTAGTAGACATTCCAGCCCAAAAACAATCTTTAACAACAAGGGACCCATCGATGCCTCTCATTATACAGCCCTATCAACCATTCTTTATCTTGAATGTAACACCCTGAAAAAAATCTATTTTCCATAAATAACAAAATGACACAATTTACATTTCCAAAATACTATACAAAACAAAGCCTCATTACTAATAATTTCAGAATGCTCCAAATCAATTCCTCACTATCCCGAACCACGGTCAACTGCCAACTGCAAAAGGTCAAACTGGAGGGGGGTGAGCTGGGGGGCTCAGTAAGAAAGGGGATACACAATATCACAGAAGCCAATGGAACACAAACACCAAATTAACAATGTCCATGAAATTATAAATATGGACATGCCAATAAGACCCGTTTCATAAACCGAATAACTGATCAATCATACTTTACAGTCCGATGTACTAATTATATTTGGGTCTAGTGACTCAACCAAATTAACCGAATTGTTGGCCGCCCTCGACGGAGCCGGACCCAACACAAACACAATAACCAATAACCGAGCCCACTGCGACCGTCACATAATTAGCTACATTGCAACTGTTCCATATAACAAATCTCATATTTGAGAGCAATTAACACACAAAGCATGCTTTCCAAATAACCGTAATATTTACGGACCAAATTTAATATCAAAACAATTATCAAATCACGTCGAACAAATGATATACGTATCAATAAAATGGAGTACTACGATAAGACGGGTATAAAAGAAATGACACAGAATCAATACTGCGTAGTCTCCCTTACCTCAAAATGACTAAACACAGATCATCAGATATTTTCTAGAACCAACCCACAAATTACCATCTCCTTAATTGCACCCGTACTATCACATGACTAAACTTATGGAACACCCATTATCTCTTTATACACACTCAGAGGTATTTATACTACTTGCAGCTTGAGATGAGTCATCAATTTAAAGTATAACCAAACACCTCCTGCTCTAACATTAATTTGCTGTAACTCATGCAAAATCGTGGGCCCCACATAATTTTAGAAAATCTTCATTCTCATTCTTACCTGATCGTGGCCTACAAATCTAAGCCACCACCTAGTCCGTTCCGACCCATTTTTTTTTTCCCGATCCGTCCCAAAATGTCGTGTTTAATTTCGGGGATGTTACATTGAAGTTCAAATTTCTCTATCATCTTCTTCCATCTAGCTTCAAACTCATCGGGAGAAAGAGAATTATATACACTTCTTTGGAGTGCTCTCTTGATGTCATCGTATTGTTTGTGCCCTCCAAATTTTTCTGGCAACTTTTTCATTATATGCCACAAACACCATCTATGACGAGCATTTGGAAAAACAATCTCAATTGCTTTTTTCATGGCTTTATCTTGGTCAGTTATTATTGCACTTGGAGCATGATTTGACATGCATGTAAGCCAAGATCTAAACAACCATGTAAATGTTTCTGTATTTTCATTTGAAATCAACCCACAACTAAGCAATATGGAGTGCCCATGGTGATTAACCCCAACAAAAAGAGCAAATGGCATGTCATACCTATTAGTTAAATAGGTCGTGTCAAATGTGATGACATCACCAAACTCTTCATACGCTGCTGTACTCCGTGCATCTGCCCAGAATAAATTTCTTAAACGATCTTAAAACGATTTTCATCATCCAAATCCATAGTAAAAAAGAAGTTAGAGTCTGTTGCTTGAACCTTCATGAAGTAATTCTGAAGCGCCTCGGCATCACCATTACCAAGTCTTAACCGCTTTTGCTTTTCAATAAATTTACGAGCATCTTTCTCAATAAATGATAAATTTTCATGTCCATTAGCCTCAACAGCCACTGCAGTTATACTCTGATTTACTCTAATCCCAGCGTTAGAATAAAGTAGAAGTTGCCTTTTGACATGTGGTCGGATCTTTCTAATGCTCCTATGCAAAGGGATTTTTCTAGACTTAATGAATGGTTATGTTCAAGCACAACTCCTGTCACGACCCACTTTCCTTCCTCGTGGAGCACTGCATTAACTTTAGCCTGACAATCCGTTTTCGAAATCGGTCTTGGCCTCAATATATTCTTCGACTTACTATTTGACTTGCCACTTCGACTACATGCAAGTGTAACATATCTAGTAACATCATCATAATCCCCCTTTGACGACGATCTCTTGCATATAGTAAAACCTACTTGAGTGCCATAACCTTTGTAATAATCCATCAGAGCTCCAATGCTATCAAAAGACAGTCCTGTTTTAGGCTCTTCAAACTTCTCTGTCAAAGTGAATTCCTCCTCTTCTTGTACTGTTTCTTTCTCTTTTATAATTTCTTCACCAACCATATCCTCTTTATGTGAATCATAACTAACATTTTCTTGCTCACCTGTGTCCATCTCTGATAAAGCATACTCGTTCATTCTTTGTAATTCTATAAAAGAAAAAAATGAATACATGTATTAAGTGATGTAATTTCCAGGTATACCATCAATAACACCACCTCCATTTCAAAATGAATGTTTGATTATTATTTTTTTCAAAATTTGCTCTTGATCGATTCATTTTGGGACAGAGAGAGTAGCTCATTAAGTATAATCAACTAATTATAAATAAAACACCTTGAACAAATGGTCATGTTCTTGAATTGGAAACTTCATAAAAATCAATTTATAACAACATTTGAATGATAGTTCAGGTTCCATGATTATGTATTGAGTTCAATTATGAATTAAATTTGAAAAAAAAATAAAAAATAAAAAAAATAAAGACCCAATTTCTTGGATTAACAACATAATGAAGAAGAAAAATAGAGAATAAGAAAGATTTAAAAAAAGAAGAGAAATGATACTTGCAACCTTGAAGCTTCGTCGTGTCGTCTCAGTCGTTGCCGGCAAGAAAAAAGAACGGGAAGTCGACAAACAGAGAAGCTCAACGATTTTCTTTACTGTTATTGTTTCTTTCTTTTTTTTTTTTTTTTTTTCCCCTTATTTCCTTTTGGCCTTTTGACTTCTGATTTAACTCTAGTTGGATAGAAGGTTAAGATAGTTAATTAATTTGGGGGTTTCATAGGTTCCAACTCAGCTGCCATGTCATTTTGTAAGTTTTGTTTTGTATCCATTTTGTCACTCTAGTATTTCCCTTAAAAAAAAAAAAATCAAAACCATCTCTATAAAATCTACTTCAAATCTGACAGGACACATCAGTTGATAGATTGGTCCAATGAGGGTGTTAAAACTTTGTTTGATTACCAGACTAGAAATATGCTCCCTCCGTCCCAAAATGATCTTCTCATTTGCCATTTCTCATTGTCCCAAAAAGTTCTTCACGTTTTTACAATTTAAGCTTAAAAGTGCATAAACAAAATATGTCTAGTGCATCAAGCGTTCATATCCTTAAAAAGTTTGAATAGTCAAACGCGAAGATCATTTTGGGTCGGAGGGAGTATATTTTTTCTTCGTATTCGTCTACTAATCGAGAATTGAGAAAAGTACAACAATATCAGCTGTGCAAACTGACTGACAACAACTTTTTTTTGATTGATAATTGCTTCATTATATTACAAATAAAACAGGAGATAAACAATTACTACTACATCCAAACTATCAAAACCATCTCCATACAATCTACACAACTCCATTTCTTGCAATCTACATGTTAATAGAGGCTTGAATTTCTTCTAGCGTTTTTCCCTTTGTTTCCGGCACTACCTTTGCTACAAAAACTACAGTAAGAGCGCAAAATAAAGCGTACAACCAAAATGTACCTGAAAACCAAACAAGCAAAAATCAGTACTTGGCGTTTGACAAGTCAACTGTGACACTTATTACAGGACCAGAGGGAGTTTAAGTATTTTGTTTACTCGTTTTTGTAGTGTTAATTACCTGTTGAACTCCAGTCCATGAGAAAATTAAAAGTATATGAAATAGCCCAAGCACCCAACCAGTTCACTAACACCACCAGGCTGCCTGCAGCTCCCTTTACATGTAACGGAAATATCTGCAAACGTGGAAAGAAAAGAGAAGAAAAGAAAATTCGCTCGTTAGTTTTCAGCGTTAAGTTTCCAGCAACGAGACTGATTTCATATGGTGAGTTTGGTAAATTAACCAAAACGTCTAAACTTTTTCGTTTGTTAGCAACCAAACATGGTCTTATTTAAAGTTCAGGTTATTGAGAGTATATACCTCAGACATGATAACCCAAGGCACTGCTCCCATTCCAATTGAGAATGATCCTATATACAACTGTTACAATTTTTTCACGAAAAAGTCAGAAATCCCACAAATATCAACGTCTGTGTAAAATAAATTTACAAAAAAAAAAAGAAAAAAAAAAAGAGTTGAGAATATACCAGTACACCAGAAACAGCCAGTAGAGGGACCCAATCAAGAAAAATATCTTGACCCTGATTTTACAAGGTGATGTAAAAAAAATAAAAAAAAAATCAGATGATGTTCCCAGAAGCTAACAAAAATAATGAAAAGACTATTGACATAAACTATAACCTTGAGGAAAAATGATGTTCCAGCTAAGAAGCAGCCCAGACATGTCCCAGTTGCAGACACCTGAAATTAAAATAAAATTAAAAAAAATAAAATTACATCACTTGAAAAGAGCTGTTTTATATCCGATGTACCAAACACGCCCTTAGTAAATTTAACTGATTTATGCAAAGTTGTAAGAGTAACTCACCATAATCAGCGGCCTTCTTCCTGATCTGTCCATTAACAGTGCTCCAACTATAGTGATTGGTACCTGAATTAAGGCATAAGCTATTGTTCCAATTCTGCCCGAGGAAAATCCTGCAATTTTAACACTTTTACGGTTAAATAAACAAGTTAAGTTTTATTAAGATTTATGAATACAAGGACTGAAGGACTGAATTAATTACCTGCTGCCACAAAGGTTTCGCTTACATAAAAACCTACTCCGTTTACCCCTTGCAATTGTTGAAACACCATTAATCCAACGGCAATCTGATCAACAATACAAAATTTTCTTAGATTTTAAGAAACAAAACATGAATAAGTGAAATGGAAATTGAAACAAACATTGTTACGGATTTGCTTACAATAACAGAATTGATGTATTTTCCATCAAACAAGTCCATTATTTTTGCTTTTGGAAGACTTTGAAGAACTTCAATGCTAACCTGTTGTGACAAAATATAATTTCTTAGGCTAAGAACCTATCTAAAAAATAAGCGATAATTCATGTATGGATGGAGAATATGCATACTTGAATTTCAGCAGCTTCAGCAGAAACATCAGTGTTTTTACCACGAAGCTTTTGTAAAGCGAGCTCAAATTCTTTCTCGAGACCAACTTTAGCCTGAAATATTGAATTTTGATCTTAACGCTCAGTAATTTATTGCTTAATGAAGAAAATTATGTAAAGATTTAATTTATACTAGAACCTCACCAGCCATCTAGGAGACTCCGGGATAAAGATTAAGCCCACAAGCAAGAAAATGCAGGGAACAAGTCCTACGCAACAAAACCATGGATTAAGGTTTTTGCCTTGGATGAATATATTGAGACACGAACATGGTTTATACTATATAGATACACATATATGTATATATTCATGCTTATGTAAGTTGAAATGCATACCAGTTAGAGCTAGATTTCTCCATGTTATGAATGCCCCATTAAGAATGCCACGGACGAACCACAAACAATCATGAGCTACAAGAAAATAAGAAGAAGAAAAGAACTGATTAATTAAATAGAAATGTCTATGTTTTCTCAATTTATCAAATCAAATGCAAAATTTACACTTTAATGATCCTGAAAAATACCAACCTGATTAAGGGTAGTGAGACCTCCTCGAAGATTCTTTGGAGCGATTTCAGCTATGTAGACCGGAACCTATTCAAATTTCACTCATTAGCTAACAATTCGAAAAATCATTCATCAAGAACATTAAGCAGATGAATACAGAAATAATTCAGTTATCAGATAATTACCACATAAGATAAATTTCCTATGCCATATCCAGTGAAGAATCTTCCAATGTCAAGAGACAAAGCTCCCTACATATAAACGTACATAAGACCGCGTTTGGAATGATGATTGATTTAAATTTGGCTCAATCTATCAGGAAAACATACCGAAGAGAAGTAAACGGCAAGCCATCCTGTAATGCAGAAACAAGCTGACAACCTCATAGCCTATTTTTTTCAAACATAAAATTAATCAATTTTACAGGTTGATGGTCAAGAATTTAATTTTCAGTAGATTATGAAAAATTAAATGATTTCCATACCCCTTTTCTACCAATGAAATCTGCGGTTTGGCCGCTTGTAACGGCACCAATCATAGCACCAATTGTAACAATGGAGCCAAACATGGAGTACTGCAAACAAAAAAAAAAAAAAAAAATTCTTTTAATTGTTTTTTCATTAAAAAAAATAAAAATAGAAACTTGATTACCACATTAATTAAAAAGAAAAAGAAAACCAACCTGAGCTAGAGTTAAGCCCAAATCTTCCCTGATAGCAGATTGAGTGGGTGCTGAATATCCCACCTGCAAAATAATTTAACTTAAGCTAAGCAACTGATTTTCCCTTTTTCTTTTATTTGTTCATATTTTGAAGTTCCTGATCAAAAAAATTAAAATGTCAATAAAATCTTTCATGAATAATTTTTGAAAACCCTAATTGGAGCAACAATTAATGGATAAATTCCTTAAATAAATAATAATAATAAAAAAAAGGGTAAGTACTTACACAAGATCCAAACTCAAAAGAGCCACAAACAGCAACAGCAGTGCTCAACAAAACCATCCCAATTGATTCACCATCTTTTCCAGAATTACCCTCAACATTTTCAGAATTACCAAATGTATCCTCCTTCTTCTCAATCAAAGGCTCCTCCAATTCTTCAAGCCCTTTGTTTCCACCTTTCTCAATGTCTTCATACTCAGTAATGGCCATCTCTCTCCTCTCTCTCTCTCTCTCTCTCTCTCAAGAAACAGAGCAAAAAAAAAACAGGGGAGAGAGAGAGAGAGAAAACAGAGGATTTGTATTTTACTTTTTTGGGGTTTTGGGGTGAAGATTTTGGTAAGAGTTTGGAGGGTTTATATATGCATGGGGTAAGGGGGTAAAGATATTTGTGGGGATATGAAGATTTTAATGATTGGGTGTTTTTTTTTTTTTTTTTTTTTTTTAATTAGGGTGTTTTTTTAGGTAGGAGAATTAAGACAAGTAACGTAGTAAAAATTGCAAGTTGATTTTAAGGGATTCATGTGAGGAAATGAGCTGTTTCTGACGTGGAATTGACTCAGATTAATGTGGTTTTGGACGATTTCTGATTCTATTGGAACTCTAATTCTATCTGATTATTAATTGAGCTTGTCTCCTGTGTGGCCGCGAGCATGCGACGGGGCACGGAGCCGAATCTGATTTTTATTTTTTTTGTTTGCCACCCAAACTTTTTTTCCTCCCAATAAAAGTAACACTTATATTATAATGAAATGTAACATTTTTTTAAAAAAATGTACCACAATTTTGCTGCAATAGATTAAGATAACATAATGATTGACAACTAAACTAATGTCACACTTTTTATAAAATAATGTAACACTCTTTTTTTCAAGAGTTGGTTTTGGGGGAAGCTAGTACCTCCATAAGTTATAAATAGTCCATTTTTTTAACCCTTTAAACCCTAAGCCTTAAACCCTAAAGGGCCTAAACCATAAACCCTAAACTTTAACCACTGTAAAAACATGATTTTTTTATAACTTATGGAGAAACTAGTTTCCCCCAAAATTTTCTCTTTTTTTTTTCAAATGTAACACTTTTTTTTTTCAAAATTAACATAAGATTAACAAACTAAACTAATGTTACATTTTATAAAAAATGAATGTAATATTTTTTCCTCAATTGTAACAGATTATATTCTTAAATGTAACATTATATCTGAAAATGTAACAATTTTTTATTGAGAAAGTAACAATTGAAATGCAAACCCGATTATATATATGAATTTTTACTCTTTTTTAAAGAAGAAAAATAACATTTACTAAATAAAAATGTAACATTCATCTATATAAAAAATTATAATCATATATTCACTTTGTTACACTTCAAATGTTACTTTTTTTAACCACAAAAACTATCAAAGAATTTAAATTTTCTTGTAAAATTGCTGTTACATTTGACTGTAAAAAGTGTTACTTTTATCATAACAGAGTGTTACATCTCAGCTGACAAGCAGCTCAAACTTTTTTTGTGTAAAAAAATATGATTAAAAAAAAATCAAACTATATCATGACCTATCTAGTTTGATTCGTCTCGTCGAGACGAACACAACGGTATTTTTAATTTTTTTCCGAGTTATAAATTTCAAGATATAACATTTTAAAGATTTTTGGGGTTTTTTTCTTTTAGGAATGACACGTGTCGCGATCTGGGAAGAGATGGAGGCTAGACCGGTCGGGTTAGTCGGGCGGGTGCAGCACATAGGTTTGGCCCGTTGCATATGGTCAACGGGTGTATATGAGAATTTATCTTATTAGTTCATAACCCACATGAAAATTCGTTGGAGAAAATACTTGCATGCTTGCTTGCTAGGTCTAATTTGGGCATCCAATTAATTACTCGCTTCGTTTCAAAACAAATAGGTATATAAAAAAAACAAATTAAATTTATTTATTTATTGAACATTTATTTTAATGGGACAGAGTTTGTAGAATTTAGAGTCGTTGCAGTCGAGCAGTTGAGTTCGGATCCTTAGTCAATAAATATTCAAAGAAAAAATTAATTTATTTTTTGAAAATAATTGAATTGAACATTTATTTTAGTGAGATGGATCTAGTAGAATTAAGAGGTACTGTGAGTTCGGATCCTTAGTTAAAACTAGCGTGACACCCGTGCCTTTAAGGCACGGTCAAAAGACTTTTAGAAATAAAGGAAAAATGAATAACTATAAATTTAATAAAAATTTGGTAAACATTAAATTAACAGAATAATTACAAATTTTGAAAAATTTCTTTGTAAACAACATTTGTTGTTTCATCGAGAGTTTTTCCTTCTTCATCACAGATTCATTTGGGTTTTCAATGGCACAAATCTCTTTAAAAGACATCAAGTTAAACAATGTCTTTCTAGGAAAGTTTTTGTCTTTTACTCGAAAGATAACTGTAGAGTCTAAAAACACGAGTTTATATCGATGAGCCACAATTTTGAATCCTCGGCCAGCAATGGCAACAATAAGATTAGAGATTATATTCAGTTATCCCTCATGCAATTTGTTTTTAAATTTGCTTATCAATTTGGTAGGAACTATCGCTTGTATTCGTTCTCTCTAGAAAAAAATAGTTTTCATTTAGTAAAAGTAGACATATAAAAAACTTCACCATAAAAATAAATCAAAGTTGTAATAACTATTTAGTGTTTACCTTTGAATCCACAAGAATAAACTCAAAAGTATTGGGTAACTTCAAAACGTAATCATATTCTACTTCCCACTTGCGTGCAACAAATACCTTCACACTCCAGTCAGATCGACCCTTCTTAAGTTCACGAAAAAGACTTCTTTTCATTTACATTTTGTGTTCTTACTTAAAGAAGAATCTATGTTTACAAAGTGAACATGCATTGAATGAAAACCAATTGCTTTTATACTAAACAAAAAATCCTTTCATATACCAGCAAGTAAAAACTAAATGTGTATTATTCTAGATTACATTTTTATTTAACCAATGTGTATCATTACTAATGTAACATTAAATATAGAATATGAAAAGTTATGAAATCATAATTACATATACATGAATTTATTATAAGCATGCACACACATTTTCTTGATTGTAGTTTGCTTGCAATGTTTGTGTTTGAATTTGCCTAATAAATGGGATGTATAATGAGAACATTAATTTGGTTACATGTTTCGAGGTTATTTTTTTTTTATTTAAGTTTATCTCTTAATTCTTAGATTCTGATTCAAAACAACTCTAAGTAAAAAAATGTATAACTTTATTTCCTTTAACGTAATTTATTTATTTATTTATGTTATAGTTTATTCCAAATTTATTTTGCATGAGTAATTAATGTTCAATTTTATTAAATATAGAATATAAAACGTTATGAAATCAATAATTACAGATACATGAATTTATTATAAGCATGCACACATATTTTCTTGATTGTAGTTTGCTTTCAATGTTTGTTTTTTGAATTTGCTTAATAAATGGGATGTATAATGAGAACATTAATTTGGTTACATGTTTTGAGGTTATTTTTTTATTCAAGTTTATCTCTTAATTCTTAGATTCTGGTTGTACTCTCCGAATTAAATTAAATCTATCTATGTACTCTCCAAATTTTGAACTTACATTTAAATTCACTAACATGTCTTCAACAAAACAATAACTTAATATGAAATTAAAACTGATTAAAACATCTAAAATTCTAAATAAATCATAGAACTATTTTCATCCTAGTACACAAGTAAAAGATGGCATCAATTACAATCTCTTAATGACTATTTTCACCCTAGACATCATCTCTTTGAAGTGCTCAAACGAAACATAACTAGTGAATCAAGTGTTCATATCCTTAAAAAGTTTGAATAGTCAAATGTGAAGATCATTTTGGGACGAAGGGAGTATTTAATATTTGTTGCATTACCTTTCTTGAAAATCTGTAATCTTAGACACCTTGTCTTTGATTAGAATTTCTGATACTTGAAATGTGTTGATAATAGTTATTTCACTTTTGTACAGTTTGCATGATAACATCTTCCCTCTGCATAAAATATCATAGAAAAAATATTCAATACTAAAATTAAGGAATAAAAAGTAAAAAAAATTATGCGATGAAAATATATTAACTGGATGTTTTCTAAACTTATTTCCAACATCTTAGCCTCCCTTCCATTAAATTCATCATCCTGTGTAGTGTATGTACTCGCAACCCTCCCTATGACATATATATACAACAACAACAACAACAACAACAACAACAACATTACCCCAGTGCCGCAAAGGCTCCCACCTATGGTGGGGACATATATATATATATATATATATATATTAAAGTTGGTGAGGAGAGCTAAGGTGTTGCCATGTGGACAAGTCAAGGAAGAAGCTTGAATTTGTCACATCAACACTACCCTCTTAAATAAGTGACTTTTCATTTTTTTTCTATTAGCTAATAATATTAGTTACTATATAGGGTAACTATAATAGTTAACTATAATAGTAACTATTACTAATAATAGTAATAGTTATTACTATTATTAGTAATAGTTACTATTATATTTAACTATAATAGTTACCCTATATAATAATTATATAGTAATTAATATATTTAGTTAATATTGTTAAACAAATAACAATTAACTATTAATAGTTAACTATCATTATAATTAACATTTATATTTAACTATTATAATTAACTATTAAATAAAGTAAAAATTACTATTAATAGTATTAGTTAATCATAATAGGTACACACTTATTAAGAAACAAAGACAAATTTGAGTCAAGAATATTAGTGTGTGGAGGATATAATTGTCCATTCATAAAGAAAGTGGGTGAAAAGTAGATGGGTATGTGATGGTTTTTTGGTAATATATGAACTTTATGAGGACAAAGATGTCCAAAACACTATTCATCATTTGCCATTTAAAGAATAAAGCAACTAAGAACATTAAAGTGAGACATACCAAAAAAGAAAGTAAGAACCTTAAACTGAGACAGAAGGAGTACTATATATATTAATTATTACTATTAATAGTATTATTAGTTAATTATAATAGTTACTGTATAAGCTAACTATTATTATTAACAGTATTAGTTAATCATTATACAATAAATATTAATAGTACTCGCTCCGTTCGTGAGTAAGAGTCCTACTTTTTATTTTTGTACGTCCCACTAAAAATCTATTTCCTAAAAGGACAAATGATGAGAAAGAATGAATAGTGTTTTGGACAATTATACCCTCAACACACTTGTAATGTTTACCAATTTTCTATTGTGTATTTAATAAGTATGCACAATAGATTACTAAATAAAAAGTTATTATGTTACATTACTAAATAAAATCATAAAAACCAAAATACGAAAAAAAAAATAATAAATTAGTTTCCTGTGCAAAGCACGAGTTACCCACTAGTGTTAGAAAAGTAATGTAGTTAAAAGATATGACAAGAAGAAATTGAAAGAATAGTAAAATTTTATATCAAAATTTAAATAACATTGAATGAAAACATCTTTACCAGTTAAAATGCTTTCATCAACAACATCAACATTACAAAGATCATGATATCTTTCGAAGGCTCGAGTTCACGAATGTAGGATAATGATGAAGGCATTTTCGTTCAAAGTGTTGTTGTATGTAAGTTCAATTGAGTGAGTTTTTTTTGGATGACTATATTTATAGTGCATTCATGGTTGTTCAAAGAACAAAGCTAGATGAATGTATCTAATAAGAAATGGGCGCCCTTTCATTTTCCTTTATTTTTATTAAGTGATTTTTCATATGACTTCCCAACTGTTATCCATTATATTGCAACGGTAATCATAGATAGAATTGAAGATCATTAAATGCACATATTCTCCACTCTCTTTGGTTAATGAAGGGGATCTTTGGTTAATTATAACTGAAGGCGCCCTTTCATTTTTCCTTTATTCTTGTTAAGTGATTTTTCATATTTCTTCCCAGCTATTATTCATTATATTGCATCGGTAATCATAAATAGGATTAAAGATCATTAATTGCACATATTCTCCACTCTCTTTGGTTAATGAAGTGGCTATTTGGTTAATTATAAATGAAGGGACTCTTTGCTTAATTATAAATGTTGTTTCCAAAAAGCTGCTATTAAATAGACATAATAAATGATGTCTCCAAAATGGGTGCTAAAAAATGAGCAGGAAAAAGGATTGTGTTAAGTTTACTTATGCCTTTATAGAGATATATATTTTAACCCCACATGAACTCCATCAAATAAGTTTCAACCCTTTGTTGTTACGACTTTTACCCCAAAATGAATGTTTAGTTTGTAATTTTCTTTGGGTTGGTCTCCTGTAAAACGCGTTTTTCCTAATGGTTAGGAAAAACGTGTTTTTCAAAACCTTCTGGCTATCACTTTCAAAGGTTCTGGCTATCAATCTCATATCCAGAAGACTTTATATTGATATCTAGAAGGCTTTATACTGATATCCAGGACCCTTCTGGATATCACTTTCAAAGGTTCTGGCTATCAATCTCATATCCAGAAGGCTTTATGATGCCGAATCTAATTGAGAATGACCGAAACTAGGGAATAAAACTCAAGAAATTTTTCAGTCTCTAAAAGAAACTCACTTTCATTGAAATTCAAAAACTGCCTAGTCTAGGATTCCTAACATGCATATGTACAAGAGTAAAAATAACTGCCCACTAACCCATTAATACCACTAACAACAATCAAAATAAAATAAATAAAAAATTACGAAATTAAAATTCCCAAAACAGTAAAATGACATTTTCGCCCCTCAAACGATCCCGGATGGCTAAAATCACGTCTAGTCAAAGCGATGACTTGATATCTCGAGCCTGTTTCGCATGTCCGTGCCAAATTTCGTGTCATTCCGAGGTCGTCACTTTTGGACCGAAAATTAACCTGTAGTCCAAATTACCCTGTAGTCCCTGCATCATCCTCCCCTCCTTGAGAAAGACTCGACCTCGAGTCTGCATCATCATCACTGTCACCATGGTACGGGGACAAATCAGCCACATTGAATGTTGCAGACACATTATAGTCACCCGGCAACTCAATCTTGTAAGCATTGTCATTAATACGCTCGAGCACTCGAAAAGGACCATCAGCACGGGGCTGCAACTTACCAAAACGACCAGCAGGAAAACGCTCTTTCCTCAAGTGAACCCATAACAAATCACCCTCTTGAAATATAACCCTTTACGATGCTTGTCAACCCGCTGCTTATACTTGCCAGTCTGCTGGATGAGGCGTTTACGCACATGTTTGTGGAGCTCCTGAATCTGCTTAGCATGTTCTTCTGCATCTGAACTGAACTTTCCAGTAATAGGAAGTGGTACCAAATCCAAAGGGCTGGTCGGGTTACGCCCATAAACTACCTGAAAAGGACTCTTACCCGTAGAGCGACTCTGCGATTGGTTATAAGCGAACTCAGCCTGCGCCAAGGTCAAGTCCTACTTTCGCGGACTATCACCAACCAAACTGTGTAACAAATTTCCCAAACTCCTGTTAACAACTTATGTTTTGCCCATCAGTTTGCGGATGGTAAGAGCTACTGAACTGGAGCCTTGAACCCAATTTTCTCCACAAAGTACGCCAAAAGTGACTCACAAACTTCACATCCCTATCAGAAGTAAGAGACTTAGGAATGCTATGAAGTTTCACAATTTCTCGAAAGTACAGGTTGGCCACTTGAGTTGCATAAAATATCTTACTACAGGCCATAAAATGTGCCATTTTAGAGAAGCGATCAACAACAACCATGACAGAGTCCTTCTGCCTTTGAGTTCTTGGTAAACCCAACACAAAATCCAAACTGACATCCTCCCATGGAGCTGTAGGCATTGGCAATGGAGTATAAAGACCCGCATTACTACTTCGAGTCTTTACCATGTGACAAACACGACACCTTGCCACAAACATGGCAATATCATGATCCATTCTTGGCCAATAAAACTGGTTTGAAATCAAAGCCATAGTTTTATCTTTCCCAAAATGCCCTGCAAGACCACCCTCGTGTCCCTCTGAAATGATCGAAGCTCGCAGCGAACACATTGGAATGCACAGCCTGTTCCCCTTAAACAAATAACCGTCGTGCTTAAGAAATTGTTGGAAACTCCCATTAGTGCATTTTCCCCAAATATCACAAAAGTACGGATCATCTTGTTACAAATCCCTAAATGCGTCAAAGCCCACAACCTTAATCTGCATAGTTATCAGCAATAAGTGCCTACGACTCAGTGCATCCGCCACTCGATTCTCAGCTCCCGCCTTGTGCTTAATCACAAACGTAAAAACCTGAATAAACTCCACCCACTTGGCATGCCGAAAATTAAGCTTATGCTGCCCTTGAATGTACTTTAAAGCCTCATGATCAGAATATAACACAAAATACTGTGACAAAAGATAATGTTGCCAGTGATCCAAACTACGAACAATAGCATAAAACTCCTTATCATAAGTGGAGTATTTTCGCCTTGCCTCATTCAACTTCTCACTGAAGAATGCAATCGGTTTCTTGTTCTGACTCAACACTCCTCCAATACCCATATTTGAAGCATCACAATGAAACTCAAACACCTCATTAAAATCAGGTAGAGCTAAAATTGGAGCTTTTGTTACCTTTGATTTTAAGAGCTGGAAGGCTGCATCTGCTTCTTTCGTCCATACAAATCGTCCACCTTCAAGCACTCGGTGATAGGAGCAATAACACTACTGAAATCCTTAATGAAACAACGGTAAAATGAAGCCAGACCATGGAAACTCCTAATGTCATGAATAGTGGTGGGCGTTGGCCACGTTGTGATGGCCTCAACCTTCGATTCATCCATCTGAATACCCCCTTTCGTAACAACATATCCCAGAAACGTCACTTGCTCAGTCAGAAAGTGACACTTCTTTGCGTTAGCATACAACTTTTGCTCCCGCAACACATCAAAAAACTGCTTCAATTGGTCTAGATGCTGCTCCACAGACTTACTATAAATCAAAATATCATCAAAATAAACTACAACAAACTTACCAATAAATGGCCTGAAAATCTGGTTCATCAGACGCATAAAGGTACTTGGTGCATTTGATAAGCCAAACGGCATAACCATCCATTCATATATCCCATCTCGTGTCTTAAAAGCTGTCTTCCACTCATCTCCAGGCCTAACCCAAATCTGGTGGTACCCGCTCCGTAAGTCTATCTTCGAAAATACCACAACACCATGTAATTGATCCAATAAGTCATCAAATCTCGGAATAGGAAATCTGTACTTGACGGTTATCATGTTGATTGCCCTGCTATCCATACATATACGCAACGAATTATCTGCCTTTGGCACCATCAATGCAGGAACATCACACGGACTCATGCTCTCCCTGATAAACCCCTTTTCCACCAACTCAAGAACCTGTCTCTGCAACTCTTCATGCTCTTTTGGCCTCATACGGTAGGCAGCCTTGTTTGGGATAGAAGCACCCGGAACAAGGTCAATACAGTGTTGAATATCTCTCATGGGAGGTAGTCCTGGTGGAATCTCCTCCGGAAGAACATCCTGGTATGAATCTAGAAGTGGTTGTACCATCTCTGGGATAATCATACCTTCTTTGTTTCCCTCTACTAGCACTAGCACATAAAACCTCATTGCTTCTGAAAACGCCACATCAAACTCAGCCTTTATCAGTAAATTGTTTCCTCCAACACTCGTCTGATTACTGCCTCCACTATTATCTCGCCTCAAGTCACTAGGACATAATGTAATCCTTACCCCATCCTTCTTAAAAGTGTATGTATTTTTAAACCCATCATGGGTTACCTTGCGGTCAAACTGCCAAGGACGACCAAGTAATAGGTGACAAGCATCCATCAGGACTACATAACACCACACCTCATCCTGGTATCGCTTGCCAATCGAGAACTGTACCAAACACCGCTTGTTTACCTTTAGCCCACTCCCCTTAATCAGCCAAGACAACTTGTATGGTTGTGGATGCTCTTCAGTCTTTAAACCCAATTTCTCAACCATGGTAGTGGAAACAACGTTCTCACAGCTACCCCCATCAATAATCACATTACGAACCTTTCCTTTTGCAGTACACTTTGTATGAAAAATGTTGTGTCTAAGCCACTGCTCATCCTCCAACGCAGCTACATTAAGCACCCGTCTAACAACCAAGGCAGCCCCTTGATCCGCATACACCACCTCAGCTTCACCATCTAACTCCTCCTGATCATCAACCTCATCATAAACGGGAGGGGTGTCTTCCTCAACCAATGAAACAACATTTCTATTTGGACACTCTGCCTGAAAATGACCAATGCCCTGACATTTGAAACACCGAACATGTTGCCTCTTTTGACTAGTTTCAGGTACTACTGGCCCTGGTTTTGCTGCTAGTGGATTCCTTACTGCAGTAGGAGTTACCACTTTAAAGGAGTTAGAACTGCGACTCCCTCGGTTACCACCCATTTCACGTCCCTACCAATGAGTCACTACATTCTTACCCTTTAACTGCTTCTCAACTTTCAGAGCCAACCTACAAGCATCTTCATATGTCCAATATTGTTGTAGTTGCACAACATCTGAAATTTCAGAACGCAGTACCCTTAGATAACGAGCAATTGTTTGCTCATCTTCCTCCACAACATCACAACGCATCCTTATCCGATCAAACTCATTCGTAAACCCTTCTACAGAAATATCACCTTGCTTCAGAGCATGATAATCAATGAAAGCCTCCTGTCTAAAATGCACGGGAAGAAACTTCTGTCGCATTAATTTTTTCATCTTCTCCCAAGACCTAATTTTGGCTTTTCCTTCTCTAACCCGCTGTTTTTTCACATGTTCCCACCAAATTGAAGCATGTTTTTTCAACTTAATGGCAACCAACTTAACCTTATGACTATCACTCAAACTCTTAATATCAAACACACGCTCAACAGTACTCAACCAATCAATAAAATCATCAGGATGAGCCTTACCATCAAACTCGGGAATTTCAACCTTCATACCGATGTCCCGCGAAGGATCAACCCGATTCCTGTAACCCCGTTGCTGGTCACGAGCAAAAGGATTAACATACTCCTCATCGTCCCCTCTAGACGATATATATGACTCTGAGTCACCGTCAATATGAACCTCCAAACGCGCGAGATGCCTTTGAAGAGCTTGAATCTGTCTTCTCAGATCCTCGTTCTCAACGTCACGTGGGTCACGTTGTCCCTGACCCTCATCTGGGTGGGGTTCTACACCACGCCCCCTACCATGACCACGAGCTTGTTCGGCCATTGATAAACAACCAAAGCTCTGGATACCAAATGATGCCGAATCTAATTGAGAATGACCGAAACTAGGGAAGAAAACTCAAGAAATTTTTCAGTCTCTAAAAGAAACTCACTTTCATTAAAATTCAAAAACTGCCTAGGATTCCTAACATGCATATGTACAAGAGTAAAAATAACTTCCCACTAACCCATTAATACCACTAACAACAATCAAAATAAAATAAATAAAAAATTACGAAATTAAAATTCCCAAAACAGTAAAATGACATTTTCGCCCCTCAAACGATCCCGGATGGCTAAAATCACGTCTAGTCATCGCTGATATCTCGAGCCTGTTTCGCATGTCCGTGCCAAATTTCGTGTCATTCCGAGGTCGTCACTTTTGGACCAAAAATTACCCATTAGTCCCTGCATCACTTTATATTGATATCTAAAACCATTCTGGGTATCACTTTCAAAGGTTCTGGCTATCAATCTCATATCCAGAAGGTTTTATATTGATATCCAGAACCGTTGAGAAGTTCCAATTATTTACAAAAATGCCACCGCGCGTTTTTTAAAGAAGTTCCACATATTTATAAAAATGCCACCGCATTTTTTTAAAACACGTTTTTCTTATAAGTTAGGAAAAACGCGTTTTTCTCAAGATTTTGTGTAAAAAGAATTGGATACTCGTATTTATTATGCTACATAATGAATATAATTATAGTTGCACAATATAAGCATTTTTGAAGAATAATTCTAGTGTGTTTCATTACATTATTTTGTTTATTGCAGACTGGTGGATAGTGGTTTGCACAACTTGGATTGATATGGGCACCGACACAAACAAAAAACGGAAAAGATGAGCAGGCAAGATTATGTGGTTCTGTCTCTTGCCTACATCTAAAGGCACAACAACTACATCAATGTTTAAATTTTCAATATTACAAAGTGTCCCTCACTACAAATATGAGTCCCTCACTCAAAAATTACAAAGATTGATAACACTATGCTACTCTCACAATAGCATTCTTCTTCCATATTTTCTCTCTATATTTTGGTGTGTATCTCTCTCCTCACATATATCGGTGTGTTTCTACCACTCACACACATAATTATGTGTCTCACACATACACATTGGTTTATTTCTCATACTACATACACAACGGTGTCTTTCACACTACACACTCTACAGGTTACTACCATTTTCTATATATAGGCTTAATAGTTCTTGAACCTTCAAATAGTGAAAACCACGAAACCCTTTTCTCTTCCCATTTCAAAACTATCATTCTAGTGTCACCACCCAATTAAATTGCTGTTGGAAATATTAATTGTACCTCAACATGAACTAATATCTTTGTGGGATTGTAATTTGTAATTTGTAAATATTATTACCACAATCTTATCCATTTGATGATTAATGATTTATACTCCTTCCGTTCCAGAGTATATGTCCACATTTTCTTTTTAGTCTGTCTCAGAGTATATGTGCACTTCCTAAAATGACATAGAACTAGCAGGAAGCCCGTGCTTCGCACGGGATCTTTGGCTTGGCTGAAGGATTTTTTGGTAAATCTAAATCATTATAAGTTCTTTTAAATATTTTAATAAATTAAATTTCTAATTTATGGTGTATCTGATTATATAGACTTGTTGTAGGTGTTTGTCTTTTTTTCTTCTTTGTAATAACTGAAATCTTATTTTATTCAATATACAACAACAACCCTAAGCTCAAATTAGTCTCAATATTTCACAGGACTGCATTAAAACGTTAATGTATAAAAGATGGTTGAAAAAACTAAATTGTGTCTAGAGCCTCATTTTTTATTTTTTTTTAAACTCAATATTTAAGTTTTTTTTTTAATCTTTGTTCTCAGATATTAAGCAATTTTTCGTCTAATTCATCAAATGAAGGTCTTTCTACTATGGATGAAGATAAAAATATACATTCCTAGCAACAGTTTTTGGATTTCATCCTCAAACACTAACATTAAAATTTTACTTTCCATCTCTTAAAACGTTTAACATTTTCAAATCTAGCCATAATTAGTGAAATAAAAAAAAATAAAAATCTATGAATATCACGGTTTCTAAAGTGCAAGTATTCATAATCTTAACTTTATTAAGTGAGTGAACCTTCAAATATAACCCACTACCATTAATTAGTTTGCTGCATTATGCATGCAGCAAATGACTTTTAACACATCTGACACTTCATATTCCAGCATATATTATTTTACTAATTCATATGAACGAATGTTTTTAAATTAGCCAAATATTTATTAATTAACTAATTAGACTAATTAATGGATGTATTATGATAAAGGGTGACTATTCAACTATCGTTTTCATTCATTGACTGTATATATTGAACGAAAAAGTAATTTCCACTTTTTAATATTTTCTGAAAAACTATTGGCATTAAATATTTATGATTAAATGCGAGACTGATATAAATTAAGACGAATATGAGTATTATTTTTCTTTTTTTTTTCTTTTATCCTTGTTAGTTATTAGGAGCATCACTTTTTTTTAATCATTAATGAAGGTTAAGGAAGATTAAAAATTCGGTCATTAATTGGATCGTTAGAGTTGTGTTATTCATGTGTAAGTTCAAATGAAAAATGTATTAATGTGATTTATTGAAACACCATTAATGATTTTCACATTTTACAAAGAATACCATAATTTTTTTATTTTTTTTTGTTAAAGTTTAGAAAATAATTAATAAATACGGAAAGACCTTCCAATAGATAAATATAATGAAGTGAGTTGTTTCAATGAATGGTCATTAATTATATAATTATATTAGATAAATTAATGTATGTAAACACAACGTGATGACTATTCAATTATCAGTTACATTCATTTTACTAAATATGAACGAAAATATAATTGCAACTTTTGATATTGCCATAGAACATTTAATGACATTATATAAAGTATCAATTATTATATTAAATAAATTAATGAAGTGTGAAATAGTCAATATTAAATAATACAAAAGGCTTGAAATTGAAAATATATGATAACCTACGGTCTAATAAATATTATCATTTTAACATTAGATTATTAAAATCTTAAATTATAGTATATAGACCTTCCATCCCACTAAAATTTACATTGTTGGCAACTTAATTATACATAGATCAATAATTTAAATAAAAAATAATTATTTAATAAAATTCTAATAATTGTTAGTGAGAATATTATTAATCATGATGTAATATTTTTTTTAAATCATTATAATCATTATTTTTTCTTTAAGAGATTGATCAAAGAGCAATCAAGTTGATAAAAAGAGTAAGTTTTAGTGGGACATGCGACGTATATGTTTAAAAGTGAATAAAGAGTATGAAAGAGTTTTTTTTTTTTTTTTTTTTTTTTTTTTTTGAAAGAAAAAGAGTATGAAAGAGTTGAGCATTGAACTTTAAAAAAAAAAATACTCCATATGATTTATATGTAGTCCATATTTAAAAGTTCAACTTATAAATTTTATATAGAATTTTGGATAAAGGGGAACATTGATGACATAATATTTCAGATAATTATCTATTTAAATTTTATATTTTGAATTCAATTGCTATAGAATTTCGGATAAAGGCAATGATGACATAATATTTGAATTTAGATATTTTGCTTCTATGTCTCTCTCTTTATATCAATTTTTCATATATGAACATATTATAAAGTTCATAATATAATCAATAAAAAATTTAATATAAAAATGTTAAAATCTCTTGATCCTTTTGTTGCTCCTATATTTTTTGTTGCCAACCAGAGTGCAAAAAGTTTCAATCTTTGAATCGCTTTGAACCTTCTCATTTCTTTTCCCTGCAATTCATATAAAAAATAGATGAATAAACCTTTATAATTTAGTCATAATATACAACATAAAAATTAAGATAGAAAAAAGAAATAAATATAACAAAAATAGTAAAATTAAATCATAACATATTAAACTATGTTAAAAGTAGTAATAATATAAATTATAAATATTACCATAGTTATATTTTGTACATATGAACAAATAAAAGTAATAAATCTATATAATTTGATTATGTCAACATGGAAAATCAAATGAGTATAATTAAGAATAATAATAGTAAAAGGAAAACGAAAATAATAATATTGATATCTTAAATAATCATTATAGTTATTTTTTAAATTAGGCAGCTAATAGATTTTATGATTGTTTTTTTCTTTTTTTTTTCTTCATAATTTCAGCAACTTGATAGGATTCATTCATAAATATGATTAAAATAGACATAAAAATACAATAACAAATAAAATGAATACAAAAACTCACTAAAGCAAATCAAAAGTAAAACTAAATCCAATATCAAAACAAAAAACATAAGAGAAAATAAAATAAAATATAAATACAAATATCATATATTAATAAATAAACAATAATAATAAAAATTCAAGAATATAATCAATATAGATAATTTATACCTATAAATATAAAAAAGTGAAAATTTCTAAAGATAATACAAAATCAAAGTAAAAAAATCATAAAAAAAGAATAAATAAAGATAAAAATAATTAAATAGAAAATGGGAATAAAATCTTAATAAAAAAATGATAAAAAGGAGGCTTCACAAACACAAATCAAACTATAGAAAAATCTAATTTTAAAAATTTAATAAATAAATAAAAAATATATGTAAAATAATTAAAATTTTAATCAAAAAAATTAATAAATAATATTCTCAAACTGAATCAAAAGAAAATATCAAATCAAAGCGAAAAATGAATTATTTAAAAATAAATAAATAGTCAAATGAAATAATTTTTAAAATAACAAACATAAGAAAATCAAAAGTACAAATAAATATGTAAATCAATCTTAATAAAAAAAAAACTGAAAGAAAGAAGACAAAACAAAGCTCATTTGTAAACAAAGGTGTAAATTGACTTTGAAATTACAAAAGAAAACTAATATTTAAATACATAAGAAATATAAAATGAAATTCACCAAAAAGATACAATATCAAAATTAAAAAACAAAAGAAAAACAAAACTAAATAAAAATATGAAAATTTAAATTTAATAATATAAAATAATGAAAAAAAACATTCACAAACGTAATCGAATTTGAAAAATCAAGAAGAAAATCAAAAAAAAAAAAAACTTACAAAATAAAATAGAAAATGAAAACTAAAATAAATATGAAAATAACAAACATTAAAAAAACATAAATCAAAAATCAATTATAATCATAATCAAAAGAAACCAAAAGAAGTTAAGCATTCTAGACCACTCGACAAACAACGGAAAAAAAAATGCGAGATTATGGAATACTTACAAATATCGATTTTTTGAACTTGACATATTTTTCTATTTGGCATGGATTCTTCTTTGCAAAAATTGAGTGAGAGCAAACATTGGTGAAATGAGAATGAGCATTCTTCATGCTTATTTGTTTGAATGAGGGAAAGAAATGACTCTTCAAATATCAAGTCTCTTGCGCTTCCACTCTTACTAAGTATATTAAAAAAGTTAATGATCTTCTTATATCATTTATGAACACTAACACCGACAACTTACCTAGTAGATTTCAACTGTGTTGTAAGAGTCTATGCTATTGGTAATTGACATTACCTAGTACAATAACTTATGTTATATACTAATATGTATAAGTAAGGTGATTATGCTATGTGTTGTGACTTATAAGAGGTATTATTCCCATTATAACAGTTACTATGTATATATATAATGCATAAATATTTTGAAATGACACATTGTCATGGTGACTTTTAGCCTTACCTATGCAATAAGTACTCATACCCATACCTGATCATATAACCTAGTAATTATGTCTAAGTAGCAGAAAACGAAAGGTTCAAACATTAATCCTGGGATGATGAGATGGCACACTAAGAAGCAAGATTCACCAAAAATTACGTGAGGTGTCATGACCGTAGGCATTTTTGCCTACTTTAATATACTATAAGTATGGATTTTTACTATTCCTCACACTCATTCTCACTCCTACTTACTTTTATACTCGCAACACTAATCAACTTATTATTCATTCCCACTCATTCTCTCTCCTACTTTACTTTTATACTCACAACACTTATATCACTTCCATCATTTCTTAATCTCCGTGCAAATGAGAGGGTAGACATATACTCTGAGATGGTGGCAGTAGCAATTTGAAGATGAATAATACTTGAGGCACAAAATCTTCTCACAAAATCTTTGGTGTAATAACTATACTGGAATATTTTTAATTAGAGTGTGTCGGGTTCACTATCAATGTAACCAATAAAATAGCGCAAACTCATTTTGTGATTTTATTTTGTACCCTAGCATTGCTCTTTGATTATTGCTCTTTGAATATATGTTGTTTATTATTTTACATCCGTAGTTGCTTAATTAAATTGTATGCTGCAGCTGTCGCAAGAAGAAAAACATCAAACTTTTCATTTCTCTTAGCTCCAAAAATTGTATATCATCTAATAATTATAATTAGGGATGGCATCGAGTTGGGTTCCGGGCGGGTTTCACCAAAATCGAACCCGATCCTAATGTCAAAAGGAGTGACCCGAAGCGTATCAAATTACAAATTTTTCAGCTCATATTTGCTTGAGTCCAATCTATGTCTAAGCTTAAATTTTAATTAGTTATAGAAATTAGTTTAAAATCATCAAACCTCGCTAAAAAACAACTATAAAAATAAAATGAACAACATATAATATGATTAACTAACATAATATCTTGACTTTGTACATGAGACTGAGGGTCGGGTCAGATTGCGGTAGGTCAATATCAAAACCCGAACCCGACCCTAACCCGATCGGGTCATGAAAGTTGCAACCCGAACCCTACTTTCGGGGCGGATCGCCTTCTGGTTCGGTGTCATCCCTAATTATAAGGAGTACTCACTATATTCTATTTTAAACTTCAAAAAATAGGAAAATGGTGAAACATGTGGTGTGTTGTGAGTGTAGATGGTTTGGTAGGAGAGAGAAAGTGGAGCAGAGAATAGTTAGTGGATAATTGTTACGAGTATAATATGTAGGGTCCACAAATAAAGAAGTATAAAAAACTTTCCTTTTTAGATTTTTGAAGTTTAAAATGGGACACCTAAAATGAAATTTTTTGAAGTTTAAAATGGGACGGAAGGGGTATAGCATAATATTTTTATGTCATTATTAACAAGGTTCTAAAATTGCTACAAGGCCACGAGGCACCGGAGTCGGGTCTAGCGCCTAGAGGCCTAGGCGGGGCATAGACGGGGCTTACGCGAGGCCTAGAGTTTAGGCATTAATTATAACATACGAGTGTAATAGGATTGAAAATATTACACTAATATGCAAATCATACAGTATAAAATATATTATTTACCAAAATAATATTATATAATATTTCACGAATCTAATAATAATTAATCTTTGTTTTGCTAAGCTTCCATATTTTCAGTTCTAACACTATACAGCAAGACGACATAACTAATATATAATGAGATTTTTTTGGATTTATACTAATAAGAAATGACGATTTTCTAAGCTAAATATTTTTTTAAATCAAAAGAACAAGGCGGATCTCGGCGGTAGGCGGCGCTCAACTCGACTAGGCAGCACTCAACACGACTAGTCGGCTCCAAAAGCGCTTAGGCAGCGATTTTGTGACTGAACGAATTTTTAAGAAGATTTTAAATTAAACGCGGCGTTTTCTACTTTTAGAATGTAGATTATTAAGGGCTTGTTTGGTAGAGCGGCGCGGTCAAAACGCTAGGAAAAAGAATCAACGTTTTGCTAATTAAGCGTCTCAATGGAGAGTTTTTCAGTGGAGCTTTTCAAAAATCCTAGGCGGAGTATTTAGTAAGATTTTATGTGAAAGTGATTTTTTTTTGAGTTATCAAAAATATCATGTTGATAATATGGCCCACTTGATATAGCTGTAATATCTTAGAAAACATAAAAGCACTCTAGAGATAAGGTAAGTTGTGAATATCATTCCATCATCAGTTAAATACAAATAACAATTTTGTGGAAATCATTCCATCATCAGTTAAATACAAATAACAATTTTGTGGAAGACAAAAACTTGTATAAGAACACCATGACTCGTCTCATAGTAGAGACGTGTTATTTTTGACCCATGACCCGGACCCATGACTCACAGGCAAAAACATTTTTTTTTTCTTTTTAGTTTTTATATTTTTTTCGGTTTGTCAAAAGCAATAGTTACTATAACTAAATGTAACAAACGTGTTACTTATATGTAACAGTTTGTATACATAAAAGTAATACATACTATACAGAAAAGTAACAGTGTTTTTTTTATGTTTTCTTTATTTTGCCAAAAGTAATACTTATTACAACTAAAATGTAATGAACGTGTTACTTATATGTAACAGTGTTTATAGTAACACATATGTATAGAAAAGTAATAATTCAACCATTTACACTATAAAACTAAAAACACTTGTGTTAGTAACATTGTAAAAATAAGAAAGTAACAATTTTTATAAATGAATGTTACATTTTACTTGTATAATAACATTGTAAAACAGTTACGGTTACTTGTATAATAGTATATCTATATGCTTTTAAATAAGTTACAATGCATTCAATTTATCATGATACATGTAAAAGTATTACATTATCTATAGAAATCTGTTACAATTTTATCTACTAAAGTGTTACATTTACTTGTACAAATAATTACATTCATGTATATAAGTTGTTATTTTTCAAATGTTACTTTCTTAATAAAAATAAAATCAAAATACTCAAAAATAAAAAATATTCTGGAAAAACACTATTACATTTCAGTATAACGATAATTACATTTAGTTATTGCTAGTGTTACACGTATTTATAGTTAGTATTACAGTTGAAAGATGAGTAAAATGAGTTTTTTTTTTTTTTTTGTAAAACTGGTATTACGTTTACTTATAAACAATGTTACTTTATAAGTAACACAGTTGTTACATTTAGTTATACTAAGTATTAATTTTGGCAAACGAAAAAAACAGTAAAAAAAAAAAACATTTTTTTTTCAGGGAGAAAAAAAAAATTGGGCCAATGGGTCGCTGCCAGGTGGCAGATTTTGAGTGGAGCATGGGTTGGGATCCTACGCTTCGCGGAGAATGTTGTACACGGGTCATGTTTCGACTCGTCTCTTTTATGAGACGGATCTAGGTGTTCTCACAAGAGACCACCTCTTTGTCTTTGTGAAATAAGACATACCAAAACACAACATAATATCCCTAATCCTATTATGAATCTTTAAATTTTTTTTTTTTTTTTTTTTTTTTTGCCCGAAATGCATCCTACCCTCTTTTCATGATAATGGTGATTGTATGTCTATAGTTGGGTTAATGCCCACAAGGAAAAAAAAATACTTCCTCATTTTTTAATTTATAAATACTTTGATATTATTTTCACATAAGAAATTTTAGTTCATACTCCGTTCCATTTAAAATTTTGAAAAATTGTTGGGTACAAAATTTAAGGAAAAAAGTGATGTTTTATGAGTGTAGATAGTTTGGTAGGAGAGAGAAAATGTGGTAGTGAATAGTTAGTGGATAATTGTTGTGAGTATAACATGTGGGGTCCAAAAATAAAAAAGTCTAAACAATTTTTTTTTTTTATTATTATTTTTTTTAAAAAAAAAAACGAAGTTTAAAATGGGACAACTAAAATGAAAATTTTTAAAGTTTAAAATGAGACGGAGGGAGTATATATATAGGGGCGGTCTCCTGTGCAACCGCCGCACCGTGCGACGGCGCACGGAGCCGACCTTCTTCTCTTCTCTTTTTTTTTTTTTCCACCCCCAACTTTTTTTCCTCCCAACAAAAGTAACACTTATTATAACGAAATGTAACACTTTATTTGTTTTTTTTCAAATGTAACACATATTTTTTCAAAATGTAACACAATTTTGCTGCAATAGATTAAAGATAACATAAAAAGTGACAACTAAACCAATGTCACACTTTTTATAAAGGTACCACAATTTTGCTGCAATAGATTAAGATAACATAAAGATTGACAACTAAACTAATGTCACACTTTTTATAAAAGAATGTAACACCCTTTTTTTCAAATGTAACTTTTTTTTTTTCAAAATTAACATAAGATTAACAAACTAAACTAATGTTTCATTTTATAAAAAATGAATGTAATATTTTTTTCCTCAATTGTAACAGATTATATTCTTAAATGTAACATTATATCTGAAAATGTATAAATTTTTTATTGAGAAAGTAACGATTGAAATGCAAACCCGATTATATATATGAATTTTTACTCTTTTTTTAAAGAAGAAAAGTAACATTTACTAAATAAAAATATTACATTCATCTATATAAAAATTATAATCATATATTCATTTTGTTACACTTCAAATATTACTTTTTTTAACCACAAAAACTATCAAAACAATTTTATTTTTTGTAAAATTGCTGTTACATTTGACTGTAAAAAGTATTACTTTTTAAATATGAAACTGTTACTTTTATCATAACAGAGTGTTACATCTCACTGCTGATAAGCAACTCAAACTTTCGGTGTGTAAAAAAATATGTTTTTTTTTTGTTAAAAAAATCAAACCATTTTTTGGCCTATGTAGTTTTATTCGTCTCGTCGAGACAAACACAACGTTATTTTTAATATTTTTTTTTGGAGTGATAAATATCAGGATATATCATTTTAAAGTTATTGGGGGTTTTGTTTTTTTAAAGTGACACGTGTCGCAATCTGGGGAAGGGAAGGAGGCTGGAACGGGCGGGTCGGGCGGGTTTGACCCGCGGGGCATGCCCGTCGCAATATATATATGGTCGCGCTCCTGTGAGAACCATTTTAAATGAGAACCAAGCATAACCGTTTGATTAGAATCTAATTCAATGGTCCAGATTATAGATACATTGGATACAGTAGCTAATTTTTAAAAATACAATTGGATAAATTAGTTTTTAACCTACTGTATCCAAGTGCAACACTTGGATACAGTACTTGTTTAGCTACTGTATCCAAATGCAATATCAACATTTATGTATTGTATCCAAGTGTATCCAATGTATCTATAATCTAGACCCTTGATTTTGATTCTAATCTAATGGTTATGCTTGGTTCTCACGCAATTGTGGTTCTCATTTGAACACCTACCTATATATATACACTGATCATTGTTATCTTTTTTATAAGTCAAAATCGTAGGAAATAAGTTTTTTTTCCAACATTTTAAAAATATGTAATAACATTTTTGTAAACAATCAAAACTTATTTTAAAATTTGCGGTAAGTATTTTCATAATTAAAATATTTTTGTAAAGACATGTTGACACCCTTAGCTAGACATGACCAAAAGGAACCGGGAACCGGTGGAACCGGCGAGTAGAACCGGATCTGAGAACCGTCGGAACCGAGAACCGAACAGAACCGGAAACCGTGTATAGCCGGTTCCAATACGGGTCCAAGGTTAATGGCGAAGCCCATTGAGAAGGGGTCAATATTGGTTATTATTAGATACTCCCTCCGTCCCACCCGAATTAGGATTTTTGGGTTGGACACGGGGATTAAGGAAAAAGTGTTAGTGGAGTAGGTGTTGTGATGAAAAGTAAAGTATGATAGAGAAAGTAGGCTTGAGAATAATGAGTGGAAATTGTGAGTGTGAATGTGAGTCTCATTAAATAAAATATTTCCATTTTTGGGTTGTCCTAATTCGAGTGGGACACCCAAATGGAAATTTGTCCTAATTCAAGTGGGACGGGTGGAGTATAAATTTCGAAAGATAGAGGGTCAAAATATTTTACTGAAAATAAAGAGATTGAAATAGACAAAAATATAGATTTTTTTTAACTTAATTGAATCTTGGGTAAATAATTACACATTAATCTAATTATCTTAATGAAAATCTAAAATTTGTTATTGGTATACCATTATAAAAACTATCAATAACAAGTTTTAGATTTTCGTTAAGATATTAGATTAACTTATAAGTACTGCTCAAAGTTTTTTCAGACAAACAAAAAAAAACTAAAATCTTTAGTCGGGACGGAGGGAGTACAAAATAATGACAGGACATGCCATAACACAGTACTTTGTGGGTTGATCGGTGTACTGTGTCTACTAGCCATATTCACATCTTGAATCCGTACCCTATAATTTGGTCTATATATCTATCAATCTCCTAACTTCTTGTTTGGACTAAATATGAGTATACATTTCACCTGAGCTTAATCATAATACATGCTCCCTCCGTCTCTATTTACCTTACAAAAATTGCCATTTTTGGTGTCCCTATTTACATTACAAAATTCTAAAAAGGAAACTTTTAAACATTTTTTAAATAGTGGGACCCATTTGTCATACTCACAACAACTATCCACTTACTTTTCTCTACCCACTTTTCTCTCCCACTCAATTATCTACACTCACAACACATCAATTTTACAATCATTTTTTTAATTTTTGTGCAAAGCCACATTTTTGTAAGGTAAATAGGGACGGAGGGAGTAAGGTTTTTTCTTTTTTGAACACATAAGTTTAGGAGAAAAAAAATTGTGAGATGGTCTCACACGTGAGATGGATTTCGACAAGAGAGGAAAATGGTTTACCCCGCCCCTTAATTGGAATACATAAGGTTTAATTTAATTTTTTGAACACATAAATTTAGGACAAAAATTTATGTGAGACGGTCTCACACGTGAGGCGGATCCCGGGATCCCGTTAAGAGAGAAAATGGTTTGTCTCCCTATGGGCGGGACGATATAAACTCATTTCCTCTCTCGTCAAAATTCGTCTCATGTGTGAAACCGTCTCACACACACGAATTCCTCTAAGTTTAGAATACATAAGTTTAGTTTAGGCTATTTGTCCCAATAGTTAAAGGTAGGGCTATTGCCACTACACTTTTTACTTATCCACTACATCATTAACAATCAAGCAAAATAAATCATTGATTTAGACTAATTTGCCCTTAAAAGTACTTGCCAACTATAAGATTATAAGAAATTGCCAAATTACCCTTTTATTTTTATTTTCTTTCATTAATGAAAAAGATATGCATTTATTAGTATATTTGTAATTTTAGTATTAGTTAATGTATTATTCTCACAATTCACAAAGATAAAAATTCAATACACAAAGTTATATATATTTAATGAACTACTCCCTCCCTCTCACTATGTTTGGCCACATTTTTATTTTTATTTGTCTCATTTTGTTTGGCCACTTATAAAACCAATGTACTTTATTCATTATTTTCCTATCATACCCGTATTTAAGTTTAAAAATTAATACTAGTTGGTATAAAAACAAGGCACATATTCTCATGCACATACATCCTAATTAATATTAAAGAAGGGTATAATAGGAAATATAAAATTTGAACAAGGTATTAATTAAAGCTTCTTAAACTACGAAATTTTGTCTAGTGGCCAAACATAGTGAAACGTAGGGAGTAATATATATTTGAAATAAATAAAAAAGTCAATAATATTGTACGTACACAACATCAAAAAAATAAAATGTTAAGAAAGTGAAAACATTCATGCTACAAGAATAGTCAAAGCTACATAAACGTAACTTTATAAACATTATAATATAAACAAGTCAAAATAAAAAATCATTAAAAAGGCCCAAAATAACTACTAATATGCTTGTTTTACAAAAAGAGAAAACAATAAAAAATTCTATGGACAATTGAGAATTCTTGAAGCATAAACATAACTCTGAACCCTCACACGATTTCGGCCAATCTATGGGTCATAACTCCCTCTGTCCAAAAAATAAATGTCTATTTTTTAATTTGAAATATTATTCCAAAATAGATGTTTATTTTTAAATAATTTTGTTGCTAAATGACTTTTTACCAAAATAAATGAAAAGTCATAAGTATTTCATTTTACATTAAAAAAATTAAAAGCTTAAATCGTATAGCAAATATATTTATTGTTGGTGATTTTAATGTCATCAACGATTTTATGTAATTGGATTTACTAGAGACCAATGCGATCTCATATTAAGCTCGGATATGAGTAAGGGAAAGTGTGGAGTACACACTCATTTTGAGTCAAATATGTTTTCGACCACGATAAAGAAGCAGGGGTCAAGAGGGCTGCGCCCCCTTGCGGGGTCAAGGGGCAGCACCCCGAAACCTAAACGGTATTGTTGATACTCCAAATAATTTACCGCCAGTTTTACCCGCCAAAGGAATAGACACAGTCTGTTAATAAACATGACTGTTGGCTAACAATTGAGACTGTTAGAAACCAACAGTCATGACTGCTACTAAATGTAATCTGTTTATAAACAGATCATTGGCCTCAGTTTAACTCACGAAAAACCCTAACAATTCTCTGAGTTTTAATCTGCTTTCTTTGCTTAGAATCAGATTGTTTGATTGTCTTATCCCATATAAAGATTTCGTGTAACCCAGGCAATAAGGGGTGAAATACTTTATTCGGAAAGTGATTTAATCACAATTCGATCAATTATCCAGGATTATCAATTACCCTAACCTAAATTTTCTAACATTTATAAATATTTTACTATTAAAATTTTCAAATTCAAATTTCCAAATTTCATTGCGGAAGAATAACTAATTTCGCTTTGAATATTCCAAATCAAAGAAGGGATTCCTTATTTATTTTTTGAAGCTTGGATTTTATTGATTAAATTATGAAGAACCAGAATATATTTATTATATAAATTATCTAGCAAGCTCCTAAATTTAACGAAGAGGTGGTCTCCCATGAGAATAAGGGGATCCGTCTCATGTATGAGACGTGTCGACCCATGACCCATGGGGCATGACCCGCCAGGTGGCAGCCTCCCAGAGGTCAATTTTTTTTTAATTTATTTTTTTATATTATTTTTTCGGCTTTTCAGCCGTTCACCAAAAGTAATAGTTACTATAACTTAATGTAATGACTGTATACATATAAAGTAACATTGTTCATAAGTAAACGTAACACCTGTTTTACAAAAACAAAAGTTCGTTTTACCCATTTTTTCAAATGTAATACTAACTATAATTACATGTAACCCAAACAATATCTAAATGTAATTGTCATTTATACTGAAATGTAATAATGTTTTTGCAAAAATATAAAATATTGTGTATTTTGATTTAATTTTTTGAAAGAAAGTAACATTTGAAAAGTAACAACTCATATATGAATGTAATTGTTTGTACAAGTAAATGTAACACTTTAATAAAAGAAATTATAAACATATTTCTATACATAATGTAATAATTTTACATGTAACACTAATCAAGTGTTTTTAGCTCTAAAAATGTAAATGGTTGAATTATTACTTTTTCTATACATATGTGTTACAATTATGTATAAACATTATTACATATAAGTTCGTTACATTTTAGTTGTAATAAGTATTACTTTTGGCAAACGAAGAAAACATAGAAAAAACTTTTACAAACTGTTACTTTATATGAATACAGTCATTACATGTTACTTTATATGAATATTTACAAAGTTAAAACTATTACTTTTGCAATATATATATATATATATATATATATATATATATATATATATATATATATATATATATATATATATATTTGGGCCTATTAGAGGCTGCCACATGGCAGGGTCGACCCCTGGGTCCTGGAGCCGGTCAATGGGTCGGGCGGGTGGGTCAAAACCGACCCGTCTCATGGATGAGACGGGTATCACCATCCGCACGGAAGTTTTAGTCTTTCATATTTTCATATTAGAGGTGGTCGCCCATGAGAACAAGGGGATCCGTCTCATGTATGAGACGAGTCGCCCCACATGACCCATGGGCATGACCCGCCACGTGGCAGCCTCCCAGAGGTCAAATTTTTATTTTATTTTTTTGGTTTTTTTTTTTAGTTTTTATATTATTTTTTTGGCTATTCAGCCGTTGACCAAAAATAATAGTTACCATAACTTAATGTAATGACTGAATACTTATAAAGTAATATTGTTCATAAGTAAACGTAACCCTGTTTTACAAAACAAAAGCTCATTTTACCCATTTTTTCAAATGTAATACTAACTATAATTACATGTAACCCAAACAATATCTAAATGTAATTATCATTTATACTGAAATGTAATAATGCTTTTGCAAAATGTAAAATATTGTGTATTTGATTTAATTTTTTTGAAAGAAAGTAACATTTGAAAAGTAACAATGTAATTGTTTGTACAAGTAAATGTAACACTTTAATAATAGAAATTATAACATATTTCTATAGATAATGTAATACTTTTACATGTAACACTAATCAAGTGTTTTTAGCTCTAAAAATGTAAATGGTTGAATTATTACTTTTCTATACATATGTGTTACAATTATGTATAAACATTATTACATATAAGTAACACGTTCGTTACATTTTAGTTGTAATAAGTATTACTTTTGGCAAACGAAGAAAACATAAAAAAAAACACTGTTACTTTTCTATATATATGTATTACTTTTATGTATACAAACTGTTACTTTATATGTATACAGTCATTACATTATGTTATAGTAACTATTACTTTGACAAACCGAAAAAAAATATAAAAAGCAAAAAACAACAAAAAAAAAATGTTTTTTTTTGGCCTATGAGAGGCTGCCACGTGGCAGGTTGACCCATGGGTCCTGGAGCCGGTTCGTGGGTCGGGCGGGTGGGTCAAAAACCGACCCGTCTCATGGATGAGACGGGTATAGCAGGTCTCACGGAAGTTTTAGTCTTTAACGAATAGGTTAGGTTTCTTCTGTTTAATGTATTTCTATACTTAGCGTCTCTAAACTAAATGGTATTTTTGGCATGTAACAAAATGTTTCAATTGCTCATTAAATATCAAAGGACGATTTGGTCAATTTATAAAAAATGTAGTGGATAAGTAAAAAGTGTATTGGCATTAGCCCCTCCCTATTTAAAATAATACTCTCTTTGTCCTAAAATGATTTTTCTCACTTTTTTTAGCCGTTACTACTACGAATGAACTTTAAGGAAAAAAAAAAAAACAACAATTTTGAATTTTAGTTAAGATAATTAAATCAAATTAAGATATGTGATCAAAGTTGATTACTAAGAAAGTGGAATAATCATTTTAGGACAGATGGAGTAATATATACAAATCATATACTCCCTCCGTTCAAGCACAAGTAGAACTAGAAGAGTGGGTACAATATTAAGAAAAAGCGATATATGTTTGGTAGAAAATGAAGAGAGAGAATGAATGTGGTAAATAGTAGTGTTGGTTGAATAAATTGAGTGGTTGAAAATGAAGAGATAGAATGGATGGGGTTAAATGGTGGGTTATGGTAAATATAAATATATTAAAATAATTTTATTCTGGGCAGTCTCACTTGTGGTGGGACGGATTAAAGGAAAAAGAAGTGTCATTTATGCTGGGACGGAGTACTTTGCAAAATGACAATAGGCAATGCTAGGGGCACAAAAAAAAATATTACAAAATGATGTATACAAAGTGAGGTGGCGATATTTAATTGGTTGCATCGATTGTAGACCCGACACACTCTAATAAAAAACACCAATATAATTTTGACACATCATTTTGTGACACTTTTTTGTGACTTTATATTTACCCAAGGACAATTTACTCTACATGCATGTGTGTGCAACCTTTAGTTGAGAGGAAATCCCCCGTACCACTTTTGGTGTACCATTGTGTATCACAAGTGTTCAATGGCTATATCTTATTAAGATTGAGATAATTATAATATCACAATGATGCATAGCCGTCAGATCACTTGTGGTACACAAATGGTACACAGATTGTGGTACAGAAGATTTCATCTCCCTTTAGTGTTAGTCAGGGACTTGATTTCTCTAAAGGGTAAATATAAAGTCACAGAAAAGTGCCACAAAATGATGTGTCAAAATTCTATTGGTGTTTTTTATTAGAGTGTGCCGGGTCCACAATAGATTCAACCAATAAAATATCGCCACCTCACTTTGTATCCATCATTTTGTGAACTTCTTTTGTGCCTCTAGTATAGCATTGCCCTTCTCTAAAATGTAACACAGGGACTAGGGCGCAATATGTGTAAACTCACGGTTTTACTCGAAATTGGTTTTTATTTTGAGTTGGTTTTGGGGGAAACTAGTTCCTCATAAGTTATAAAAAAAATCCAGTTTTTAACCCTTAAACCTTAAACCCTAAACTTTAACCCCTAATAAAACAAGACTTTTTAAAAACTAGTTTCCCCTAAAATTTTATCTTTTATTTTTATTAGTGAATTGTGAATGTATTGATTTCTGAGTGCACTTCAAAAAAACTCCGTATTTAATATTGATTGAACCTTTTCTTTACAGAAAGGGATACCAAATGGCACTTGAGTTGAAGTTTTTTTGGCAAATACTGTATGACAAAAACTTGTGTGGGACGGTCTCACCGTATGAGACGAGTTTCGTTGAGAGGATAAATGGTTTGGCCCCCCCTGTGAGCGGGGCAGGGCAAGCCCATTTCCTCTCTCATCGAGACCCGTCTCATACATGAGACGGTCTTACGAGAGACTTCCTCATACTGTATTCATTTACGACTCAAATTAATTGTTTGACAAGTACAACTTTGTCATTGTAATTTTCTTTATCTTTAAAGAAAAAAGTACGGCACTTATTTAAAATTATGACACTTATTTGAAACAAAAAGAATTATTATAAAATGAATTTAAAAATATTCATGAGTACTTATTATTATGGGATATGGGGAGGACATATAACACAGGATTTAAATTCAATGTCTGCATGCATCTAAGGTTTGCTCTAATAAGTATTAGTTACCAATGTTAACATTTAAAAAAGTAAATAATTATAACCCTAAGAAGATGAATATTGATATTTTGCCAAACTTTCAAAGGAGTATTAAATTTATCCTATTAATAATTGAGGTGGTCTCTTGTGAGAACACCTAGATCCGTCTCATAGAAAAGACGGGTCGACCCATGACCCGTGTACAACATTCTTCGCGAAGCGTAGGATCCCAACCCATGCTACACTCAAAACCTGCCACGTGGCAGCAACCCATTGCCCTCCCCCCCCCCCCTCAAAAAAAAAAAAAAAATCCAAGTTTTTTTTTTTTTTTTTTTTGCCAAAGTAATACTCCGTACTTAGTATAACTAAATGTAACAACTGTGTTACTAATAAAGTAACATTGTTTATAAGTAAACGTAACACCAGTTTTACAAAAAATAATAGCTCATTTTACTCATCTTTCAACTATAACTACTATAAATACGTGTAACACTAAACAATACTAAATGTAATTATCGTTATACTAAAATGTAATAGTGTTTTTTCCAGAATATTTTTTATTTTTGAGTATTTTGATTTTATTTTTTAAAAGAAAGTAACATTTGAAAAATACTCCCTCCGTCACAGACTAAGGTTCTTACTTTCCTTTTTTGTTTGTCCCAGACTAAGGTTCTTAGTTGCTTTATTACCTAAAATGGACCATGAGACCCACTTGTCATTCTCACAACATAAATTCCCTACCCATTTTATTTCTCCTACTTTCTCTTACTTACTTTTTCATACTCACAATATTTACTTTTTCTTAATCTCCGTGTAAAGTCAAACTAAGAATCTTAGTCCGGGACGGAGGGAGTAACAACTTATATACATGAATGTAATTATTTGTACAAGTAAATGTAACACTTTAGTAGATGAAATTATAACAGATTTCTATAGATAATGTAATACTTTTACATGTATCATGATAAATTGAACCTATTGTAACTTATTATTTGAAAATATATAGATATATTATTATACAAGTAAACGTAACTGTTTTACACTGTTATTATACAAGTAAAATGTAACATTCGTTTATAAAAATTGTTACTTTCTTATTTTTACAATGTTACTATCACAAGTGTTATTAGTTCTAAAAGTGTAAATGGTTGAATTATTACTTTTTTTATACATATGTGTTACAATTATGTATAAACACTGTTACATATAAGTAATATGTTCGTTACATTTTAGTTATAATAAGTATTACTTTTGGCAAACGAAGAAAACATAAAAAATAAAAAAAATTGTTACTTTTCTGTATGTATGTATTAATTTTATGTATACAAGCTGTTACATATAAGTAACACGTTTGTTACATTTAGTTTATAGTAACTATTACTTTTGGCAAACCGAAAAAAAAAAACCCAAAAAAAATAAAAAATTGCATTTGGGTCATGGGTCAAAAATGACTCGTCTCTACTATGAGACGGGTCATGGTGTTCTCATACAAGTTTTTGTCTTAATGATTAATAATTGTATATAATTAAGTTTTTTCTATAAGGAAAGTCCAATAAAACTTTTTAATTAGATATAAGGGCTTTTGGACTCTAGAGCCCCTCAGTACCAACTTTTATTCTAAATAAGGACCAACAGATTACTATTACCCAGAGACACTCTTTACTTGCAAAA